>MQRK01217728.1:9644-27955 GCA_001938485.1 Girardia tigrina
CTTGGAAAAATCAAGAAACTTGATAAATTGGTTCCACGTGATTTGAATGAAAATCAAAAGAACCGACGCTATGAAATTTGTTCTGCCAATCATCTTCGCAATAAAAACGATCCATTTCTCGATCGTATTGTTAACTGTGATGAGAAATGGATCCTGTATGATAACCGACGTCGATCTGCACAGTGGTTGGACAAAGATGAAGTACCGAAACACTTTCCAAAACCATAAGGTTATGATGACAGTTTGGTGGTGTGATGCTGGAATCATCCACTACAGTTTCTTGAATCCAGGTGAAACAATCACAGCGGAGAGGTACTGTCATGACATTGATGAAATGCATAAGAAATTGAAAACCCTTTGTCCGGGATTGGTCAATCGAAAAGTTCCATCCTTCTTCATGATAACGCTAGACCTCATATTTCAAAAGTGACTCTTCAAAAGCTTAATGAGTTGGGCTATTCATCCATCATATTCACCAGACCTCTCGCCAACGGACTTCTACTTTTTCAGGCATTTGTACAACTTCCTACGTGAAAAAATTTTCAAAAACCAAAATGATGCTCAAAATGCCTTCCAAGAATTCGTCGCTTCGAGAACCGATGCATTTTATGCTGATGGAATAAATCAACTTGTTTCTCGTTGGCAAAAATGTATTGATACCAACAGTTCATACTTTGATTAATAAACTTTTGTTTCTGTGAATTTGCATGTCTTTGAAGTTTGTGTCCCAAAACCGCCATTATTTTTCGACCAACCTATTATATATATATACCTACATAGAAAGTAAGTTAATAAAAAGAATGGAAAATACATAAACGATTTTGTGAAAGAAAATAAAAAGGAATCCTCAGATTTGAATATCCTGTGACTCCCGTCGAATTAAGTTTGCAAACTTATAAATTATTTACTAAATAAAAATGAGTGAATTATATAAATATTAAATTGCATTTGCAGCATTCTATTCCATTGTCTGTAGTCGTTTATTGTCTGAATCTGCTTTGGTTGTTTATTAATACCTTCGGTATCGATTTTAAGATGGTAAACATTTACTAATAATGAATTATAAACTGAAATGTAAATATAAACATCCTTTAAGCGGCATTTATATGTACACACACTAAACAATTTAAATAAATAAAATATATTTAGTATATATTCTGAGTAATAAAACAATAAAATTAACTATTTTCTAAAAATGATTATAAATTTTTACTTAATTTTAATTTTATTTATTCCAATAAATATCGTTCTTGTGATGAGTGAATCTTGCTCGAATATTCGATGTTTCGTCTCTCGGAATAATTCAAACAAATATTTCGACTGTTCTCGAACAAACAGATTTACATTTTCGTCAAACTTCATAAACATAAGTTGTGAGTATGAAAAACATATATTAACATTGTCGAATACTGAATCGGGTACCCTCGATTTAGACGAATTCGCTCCCGGAGTTATGGATAGAATACATATGGAATTTCCGAATATAAATCATTTGAGAATTAATCATATAAGAATAAATCACATTCGACGAATCGATATTCAACCTTTATCGAATATTTCATCCCTCACCATCGTGGACCCTTTGAAGATTGACAGAGATTCTTTTGTCGATATTAATCATTCACGAATGTTTATTCTTCATATTCAATGTGGAAATGAAATAGTAAATCAACATTTAAATTATTCTTTTATATTGAAAATACAAAAATGGAGAATAATTCAACGAAATTGTTCCTATGAATTCAAATGTACAAATGGTGCTTGTGGAGGGAAATCCGTGACAGAGATCGAATACAAAATTGTAGAATCAGAAACAAATGTGAAAATAAAAGAAAGTTTAAATAATCGAAATTGTATGATAAGTGGTAAGTCATGTTCAACATCGAAACCAAATGAACAATCTGGAAATAATAAACGAACTCTAGCATTAAATTCAAAGTCAAAATCGTCTGAAAACCGATCTTATTATTTCATTATGATTATATTTTTCATAAATGTCACCAGCGTATTTGCGGTTACTTTTGTCGGATTACATTTATTTATAAATCATCAAAATAATAATAGATTACAGTAAATTTTATTGTTATTTGTTATTTTCTATCGAAAATAAATTCAAAATATTCAACTGAAATTAAATTAAAGCGAAACTTTAAAATAAAAATTAATTATTCATTCATAAATACTCTATATAAGTTTGACAAAACCTTCAAACATCGATTCATCTGTTCTTGTAGACTAATATAGACTAATATAGACTATCAATATAGACTAATAAAACAATAATTTTAAAGAAAACCTTTCGTATTCCTCGCCCTCACCAAGAGTTTTGTTGGCCGTATAAATGGTCCTGATCAAGCGGACATATGACGGAGACGAGATTACTGATGAATCACGAGCAGTTATTGACAATGGGAAGTAGTATGTTTATGTGGTACTTAGACCACTACCCAAGAAAATATTGGGATAGATCGGACCCAAATCTATAATTCTTGGGTTATTGATCTATAATTTTATGAAATTTTGAATAAAAATAGAGAAAAATAGACCAAAAATCGATGATTTTTTAATAATTTTTGATAAGAATCTATTTTCTTGGGTAGTGATCTATAATTTTTGGGTATAGATCTATAATTTTGTGAAATTAAAAATAAAATGATTCAAATTGTGAAATTTGTATAATAATAATATAAAATTAATGAAAATCGATGAAAAAAATTTAAAGACAATTTAGAAAAAGAAATTTTAAATTTTTAAAAAATGAAAATGCAAAAATAGTTGAATATCAAAAATGACCGGAAAAAATTTACCAAATCCAACTCAACAACTTCAAACAAAAAAATATTCAACCTAAAATGTTATCTTTCTTTAAAGATAAAGAAAGTATTACTATAACGATCTTAGATACAGAAATAGATCTTCCAATAGATTCTCCTTTTCTGGCAGATGAAATTGATAATAATTTATATAGTTTAGATCCCGAAATGGATTTACCCATAGATTCTCCTTTTATAAATAAAGATGAAGATGATAATAATAATAATGAAAATGAAAATAATAATAATCCTCTTTATTGCAATATATGCGATAAATTATTTAAAAATATAACAGCAATTATTTCTCATAAAAAGAGCAAAGCTCTTGTGAAAAAGGAAAATAATCAAGAAATAAAAATTGACAATATTGAAATAATATATAATAAAAAAGAAATATTCAATATGGAAAATGAATTAGAGGAAGATAAAACCGAAATTGATATAGAGAATATTAATCAAATAATGTATGTCTATAATAATTTAGAAAATAAATTAAATTTTCCTTTTATATTTGATATAGTAATAAAAGTGGATTATATCAAAATAGAGGAAATATTAACAGATATAATTGTAAGTAATCGAAAAAGAATTATAACGAGGAATATTTAAATGAGTATACCTCCAAATTACCTTCAATATTAAATAATAAAATAAGAGAACATGAATTATGTGGATCCAGGTTTAATATTTATAAAATCCGGAGTATTGATATAAGGTTATCCTCTTATAAGAATTCAACTTGTAGGATATCTCTCGATCCACCAGAAAAAAATAGACAATCCCATAGTATAATTAATATTCAAAATAAAGATGATAGATGTTTTCTCTAATGTTTTGTCGCACACACTATGAGATACTTATTACCTGGAATGAATAATAAATCCAGAGTTTCCCATTATCAAAGGGAATATCTTTTTAGAAAAGATTGCTTTGATAATATTTTTAAGGATATCCATTTCCCCTCAAAATTAGAAGACATAAAGAATCAAGTAAATGTTTTCGAATCAGACGATAAAGGTGATTTACTTCCAATATTAATTTCTCATTTTGATACGTAAGGATTCAATGTAATCCTTTATTCAAAAGAAATTAAAAATGAAATAAAATCACATTTCGTTTATTGCAAAAACATTAGAAGATATCTCACTTGTGATAATTTATTATATCTATATTGTTTATGGGAAATTGAATTGGAAGATTCATATAATAAGCATATAGAAATATGCCAAAATAATGGCCCAATTAAAGCTTCTTTTCCTAAAGAAGAATATTACACATTCACAAATTTTCATTATAAAAATAAAGTTCTATTTTCAATATATTGCGATTTTGAAGCATGGAACCAATTAAAAAATAATGAAAATAATAATAATAATGATAATAATAAAGATGATGGATTCATCAAATATGTTAATGTTAAATATTTAAATCAAAGATACAATTTAAATAATCCAATATTAAGTAATAAAAATTGAATTAGAAGAAAACGAAAATAGAAAAAAATATATACTCAACAAGCATTAACGTGGAGTCTATTTTCACAGTGAAATATCTGAGATTGAAGAAGATTATTATAAGGATTTCATTGGTGAAAATGTAGTATCAGAATATGTGGATTATTTACTAAATGTAAATGAGAAATATACTAATATACTAAATAATATAAATATTTCATTACAAATGACTCCAGAAGATGAAATAAATTTTAATAATTCAAATATATCATTTTTGTAAAGAGGGTTTTGATTTAACAAATGAAGATTTACTTTATTTAAATACTACTTCAATTATTCCCCCCCAAATAAAAGTTCGAGACCATGATCACCTAACTGGGAAATTTTGTAGCGCAGCTCACAATTCCCGTAATTTGAATGCGAAAAAAGATTGATTTCATCCCAGTATTATTTTTCAACAATTCAAAATATGATAATCATCTATTCATATGTGAATTGTTTGAAAAATGTAATACTAATAAAATTAAAATCAAAGTACTACCCTAAACATTCGAAGATTATATATCTTTTGAAGTAGGATGTTTGAGATTTCTAAATGCTAGAAATTTCCTTGGGGGAAAATTATCTGGACTATCCAAATTTCTAACTGAGTACAATGCAAACTTTCTTAGGATAAATAATATCTTATTTTTTGATGATAATAAAAAAATCTTCCTGAAAAGGGGATATTCCACTATGATTATATAAAAGGAGAATCATTTGATGATATTAAAAAAATTCTGGATGAAGATTATCTTCCAGAATAAAAACATTTTATAAAATAAATTAATAAAACCAAAGCAATATCTTATTGCTAAACAAAATTGGGTTGATCTCGGATGTAATACTATGAAAGATTATGTCCTTCAATAGATGAAAACCAATGTATTGTTATTAGGGGATCTATTTGAAAATTTCAGAGAAATGTGCATGCAATATTATGAAATAGATCCCTGCTACTGCTACTCAACCCCAGGATTCACATTCCAAGCTGGAATGAAATCCACTAAAGTTAATTTAAAACACTTTAATGAAAAATTATATGATATGTTATTGTTTTTTGAAAAAGGAACAAGAGGGGGAATGGTTGAGGTATTTGGAAATCAACATTTAGTGGCACATAATAAATTTACAGAACCTAAATTTGAATTTCATACAACTCTCAAAACCGAAGAAAGCAAAAAATTAATTGAAGAATTTAATAATTGTAAAGAAAAGCAAACTGGATTATACATTTTTTTAAAGTAATTTTCTTTTATATTGAGATGAAAATTCCCTTTATGCTACATCAATGACACAAATTACTGACCGGAGAAATGGAATGGTCAAAAAATAAAAGATATAAGAAATCTTCAGAAAATAGTAACTATGGATATGTATATGATGTTGAACTGGAATAACCAGAAGAAATTAAAAAAGAACATTTTATTATCATCTATGTCCTGAGAAATTAATTCCAGAAATTCCGATTGAAAAACGATCGGAATATAAAAAACAGGTCTATCCGGAAGATTACATTCCCATTGAGAAATTAATGATGACTCAGGGAAATAAAAGAAAGTATATTGTAGAAAGAAGAATTTTGGATTATTACCTTGAACATGGTATGAAATTAATAATAGTTCATAGAAAATTGAAATATTATAAATCAGATTGGCTTAAGCCATATATTTTATTTAATATAGAAAAAAGAAAAGAAGCCAAAGATAATGGAGAAAACTTTGGGATTGCTTCTTCAAATTAATTAATAATGCTTTCTATGGAAAGACAGTAGAAAATGTTAGAAATCATTCCAACATTGAAATTGTAAATAATAGTGAAAGATATAAAAGATTAGCAAGGAGAATGAATTACAAAACATTCACTCTTTTTAATTCAAAATTATGTGCAATTGAAATGCATAAACAATCAATTTATTTTAATAAATTTAATTATATAGGATTTACAATTTTTGAAATTTCAAAATTAATAATCTATAAATTTATATATGATGTTTTCGATAAAGAATATGGATTCGAATCTGTTCGTGTAAAAATCCATTATAGTGATACAGATTCAATATTTGTAGAAATAAGAGATGAATATGAAAATATTCAAGAAAAATTAAAAGACTGGGTAATTCCTGATATACTGGGAAAAATGAAGGATGAATTAGAGGGTAAAGCACTTATAAGAGAAGCAATCTTTCTTAAACCAAAAGATTATTCTTATATAAAGATAAACTTCCAAAATAATATAATTACAGAAGAGGGAAGAATACAAGGTATTAGGAAAAAAAGAGTTACATTTCAAGACCGGAAAAATGTATTGTATAACAACGAAACAATATATCGAGAACAGGTGTTAATTAAATCTCACAAACATCAAATTAACGTGATTAAAATAAGTAAAGTAGCCACAAAGGCATGGGATGATAAAAGAAGATACTTTAATAATATAGAAAGTTCTCCTTTTGATTAATTAAAAAAATATATATGTAAATGATAATCGAAAAAATATATGTAAATGATAATTATTTTATTTTTATAAACTAGCAGGATTACAATCCTGCTTTTATGTATCGAAAAAATAAAAATAAAATAAGATCGAGAGAATCGAGTTTTTTACAATCACTCCGCAGAAGCTAAGGTTTTTTTCTAAGAAAAAAAGAAATTGTAAAAAGAAAATGAAAGAAAGATTAAATATTTTAGACATGTACGAGTCAAAGTTTAATAATAGATTGTTTCCAAAGAATTTCCGATTATTGATAGTTGTAGAATCTGGTTGTGGAAAAAATGTTTTATTATCTAAAATGTTATTAGAAGACGGATTTCTCTATTTCGATAATCTAATTTTTTACTCAACAACTATTAAACAACCCGAATTGAAAGTAATCGAAAATGGATTCAAATTCGAAGATGGGTGTTCACTAACAAAAAGTGGAATAAAAGATAAATTTGAAAAATCATATGTTTTATTAGAAATGATAAAAAAGAACTTCAAATAGATGAAAGTAATAAATTTTACATTCCCCCTCCAAAGTATCTGGTTTATGCATATAAAAGTATGCAAAGTTATGCAAGTACATAGCTTCAAAATTATTAACAGCCTTCATGATAATCAAATAGATTCTCCATTGAAGGAATTTGAACCTCCCTCATCGACATTGCATTACAGAGACTCAAACTGCTATCAAGAAATACCATTCACTCATGAGCTACGTGATTGTGTTTCTTACGCAGTTCAAGTTAATCGCTGGGTCAACTAGCAAATGGTTGATGACATGTATCTCTGTGCGAGAATAATAACAAAAGAGCATGAAGTAAAGAAAATTTTCTTGGCTTTCAACAAACGTCAACAGATTAAAGTCCATGGACTGCTGAAAGTCACTCAGCATGTCATTGATATTGTGGGTGCACAAACTTCCAAGCTGATTTGTGTTACAACAGATATCATAAGCGCTAATACAGGATCAACGTGGGGCCCTGGAAGCGTATGAAGAACTGATTGCATCATGATCTATTGACGTTCTGGTGTGCTGTTCAGAAAAGTTACCTAGCTTAAAAAGCATTGAAATAGATGTTTTGCAAATGCGTATCTGAATTAAAAATGCCAAGTTTCTAGCTACCTTCTTCAGGATGTTTAAAAAGGTAACGAAACTCTAGCATCAATTTGAAACGACAACAAAATGTTTCCCTGCTCATTACGAAGATTTAATTTGAGGAACACATAGTCAACCTTATAACGGCCATTCTTTATAATCTATACCACTGCAAGGAAGTTTTGAAGTTTGTAGAAGTGAAAGGCGAATCGAAAACATAGAGCAACAGTACGTAGATATTTGAAGACATGAACATATGAATAGTAGCAGATTCGGCTTACCAGTCTCATATTTGATGTTTTGAAAATATGTAGTGATGTTTAAAAGCAACTACAGTGTGACGACTGATTTTACTAGAGATAATAAGCAAAATTGATTTGGAACTTCGTAAATTATTCCTTTAATCCAGGATCTCCTATCATGGTGAAGAGGAAGAAAAACTTCAACCAACAGGAAACATATAGTCCACTATGTTAACTCGAATGTGTCAACAACAATACATTAAGATGCGGTGCTCTTCTAAATTGTGCAATCGACGCAGAATTATCTTGGAGAGCTCTTGATGTGGAGCAAGAGGTAGTCTAAGACATGTTGGCTCTTTTGTAAGCCGCAGAAATGAAATAATTTATTAGGACAGAAGTGAAAATAAAACGACGTTAGTTTCCCGAAGAAATCTATCTCTTTGCAGATGATTGTGCTGAGCAATGACCAATAATCAAGAGTTTTCGAAATGCTCTACCCACATTGGAGTTGAAAATATGCCTTCAGCGCTGCAGCGGCGTACTTTTGAAAGCAATATTATCTTCGGTAATTCTCACTTCTCACATCATGCTTACAGAGAGGCTTGTTTCTTTATAAAATTTGAACTTTTCATCACATTGCATGAGCAGCTCAGCTGAGATAGCCAGCACATGCATGATGATAGCAATGAATGTCAAGGTGATCTGCCTATTTGATCATCGCAGTGCTGTGGCAGAGTTCTTGCAAGTGAAAGAAAGACGATAAAGAAACTCAACCCTAGATATTTATTCAGAAATAGACTTTGTTGCTAAACTGTTTTTTTTTAAAGTAACATGTGTTGAAGTGTTGTGTTATAAAACTCGTGTTGAATTGTGGGTAAAATATTATGGGTCGGACACTTGTGCATTTTCTTCTTTGAAATCTTAAAAAACTTGATAAACAAACCATTTGGAATAGGAAAAGCCATTATACATACAACATAGGAAGAACTTTTTGGTTAGTAAATTTGATGTAAGTAATTTTAAGATTATTTCAAACTATTTTCCTCCGAAACAAAAAAGTGACTGTACTTCGGTACATGACCATTCAGATTGCTTGTGCCCCCTAGTGAATATTTCTTAAAATAGGCCTTGTTAAACAGTGAATGTAAATTTTAAAATCGGAAATAACAAAACTATAAAAAAAGCAAACATAAAATTGAAAAATTGAACAACACTAAATCGCATTTTTACAGACACAAGTAATACAATTTTCGGTCTAGAATGAAACGTTTCACTGAATCTACTTCACTTTATAATTGTAATTCCCACAGTTCAACCGATATTCACGTCTCTTTGACACACTTAGGGAAGCTTAAAATAAATAAAATAAATGGGTAATATAAATAGTTTTACTTTTTTTATATATTTATTTTTTTTCAAAAATATTTACAATTGAAAAATAATTAAAACAAGTACTTTTTATTATTACCTATTGTTTGATATATACATATAAACCTACAAAAGTTATCGAAAATACCGTCGTAATATTTATAAAAAATATAATCATAATGGGATGAGTTAAAGAGACTTCACGAGACTTTGTTGAACTATTGCCATCACTAGACGGAGATGTTGTCGTGTTTAGTAATGCATTAGTGGAACTACCTCGATGTATGTGATTCTTTCGGTCGTCGGAGGATTTGTCGAAGGGTTAATCGATGCCGTTGTAAGACACGATACATTTTTGTTCGTACAATTTTGATTTTCTAAAATGCTGTCTTTTATTTCCGATTGTTCAATTTCGTATTCGATCTCTGTCACAAATTTATTTCCACAAATATTTGCTGTGCATTTGAATCCAAAGGAACATTTTCCTTGAATAATTCTCCATTTTTGTACTTTCAATATAAAAGTATAATTCAATTTTTTCTTATTAAGTCTTTCTCCACAATTAATATACAAACTAAACATTCGTGAATGATTAATATCGACAAAAGAATCTCTGTCAATCTTCAAAGGGTCCACGATGGTGAGGGATGAAATATTCGATAAATGTTGAATGTCGATTCGTCGAATGTGATTTATTCTTATATGATTAATTCTCAAATCTTTTACATTCGGAAATTCCATTTTTATTCTATCCATAACTCCGGGAGTGAATTCGCCTATATCGAGGGTACCCGATTCAGTATTCGACAATGTCAACATTTTATCTTTATATTCACAATTTATTTTATCTCTGTTCATGTCTCGAGAACAGTCGAAATATTTGTTTGAATTATTCCGAGAGGCGAAACATCGAATATTCGAGCACGATTCACTCATCACAAGAACGATATTTATTGGAATAATCAAAACGAAAATCTCAATCCCAATAAAGCAATCCGAAATCATAATTCGAAGATAAATTTATTTTAATTGTAAAAATAGTGCTACAGTTAAAGTCCTTAGACAGATCTTTTATATAAATAATATACAAATTTTAATTAATATTTTATTAAAGAATGTGTATTTTAATTTTAAATTATTAAAAACAAGAATGTATATAATAACAGTAACAAATTTATTAAAGGATGTGTATGGAGCGTTTATTTGTCTTGCTTCCTCTCGCTAACCGATCCGCCAACTTTATCACCGCCGCTAAATAAACCAATGATCGGCACGAATTTATTTCACCATCACTTAGTATGGAACTTACGAGGGCTGTTGCACGTTCTTGATCATTATAATAAATTAAAATTGCATAGGAATCATTTTTAAACTTCTCAATATTACATATTAAAAATAACCCATTACATTCCCAAGTAAACCTCGCATGTCAATGAATTTCGTTCTTATTTAAAAATAATATAACAACATAAAAAAATATATATATACATTAAAAAAGTTGTAAATATGTTATATTTTCAAAATATTAAACTTTCGTTCAAAAGACTCAATATTATATATATATATATATATATATATATATATATATATATATATATATATATAAACTACGTGTTTTTAAAAAAAAGTATTTTAAAAACCACGTGCTGTCGTTATTTATTTACTAATGAATGATTGTAACATAGGTGTCAGAAGTAATTAGTTCCAATTCCCGGATCCCGGGTATTTCATGGGATTGAAATCCCAGTAAAATCAAGTCAGGATCCCGGAATTCAGAATTTTAGCTTAAAATTAAAAAAAAGCTTTAGTCCCTTTGAATTCAGAAATGACTTTTAGTGAATCAGAAAATAAAACACTTGAAATCATTTGTCGAGCTTTGAAGCCAGTGGAATCAATAATAAAGACCCTGTCAAAAAGAAAATGTACTTTGGGAATAGCAAATGCTGCTGTTCGATTCGCATTAGATGAATTAGCTCAATATGGTTTTACAGCGATATCTTTAGCAGTAAAATATCTTAATTGTGGTGGACATGTATATAAGGCTACCGAAATAAATGCCGTGAAGTATGTATTCATCAGCCTCGCCAAAAAATTGGATATTTCCTGTGATTGTGAAAATGGAAATGATGTATAAACTGAAGAAAAGAAGTCAAATCATATTAAAGAAACGTTTGAAGGAAGCCTTGCAGAAATGTGACAATGGGTCAAATGAAAAGGAAGGAAGAGGGAAGAAAGCATCAATGTAATGCTAAATCGGAAGAGACCTCGCTTTTCTCCGCGTCGTCAGTCAAAGAGGGAGGCTTTTGGAAATTATGTGCAAAGCCCTTATCAGATTACCTCCAATAAGTGTCAAAGTGGAAGGAACATTTTCTGCGAGTGGAATGTTTTTGACAAAACTAAGATCCCGACTGTCCGATAAAGCGTTATGTAAGTTAAACTTGCTGCGACATTATTTCCAACATTGCCAGTGATTCCAGTGTAGAATGTCTTAAATAAAGAAATATTTGATGACTTTTTACATGTACTAATGTTTGGTGTTTCAGATTTCAAATAAAATATCAAAAATTTAATTTAAAAAAAATAATATTTGTGTATTAAAATTATAAATTTGAAGTAGATTAAGAATTAAATTTAAATAAGTTACAAAATTAAATTTAATTAAATTAAAATAATCCCGGGATCACGAAAATGTTTGGATTTGGAACCTCTAGTTAGAAGTGACAAGTTACTCGCACGCAACCACGTTACAAAAAAAACTACCACAGAATTTTGAAGATTCTGTAATGTGGTTCCGGAAAATCGAAGCAATGTTCCGGCTTTTCCGAATAATGGGCTAAGTCAACAAATTCCTTCCTGTTACGGACAGTCTTCCTCCAGCCGCGATCGTCGAATTTGAGGAATATTTCACATAATCGTCTACTACTCTATCTTCCGACTCCCAACGAGCTTTGATCATTAACTGACAGAGAATTTACACATTTGTTACAACATTTATTAAATTCATAATTTGGATTATCTTTATGACAAGCCATAATAGTGTTTTCGCTCATATTCATCAATCAATGTTTCAAACTTTTCATCATAAAATCTGAACTAGCTTAAAACTATATATTTTATTTTAAATATTTAGTACAAATATTATTAGTTAAAAAATAATAATTAATCATTTTAAAATATTAATTTGATTGAATTATTTACAAAATTAAAAAAATGAAATTAATAAAATCATTTAAAATTTACAATCATAATAAATTCAAATTTTGAATATTAAATCTAGATTTGAAAAAAATAAGTTTCAGATTATAAGAATTAAAATATTAATCATCCATCTAATTAGGAGAGGTACAATCCCAAATCAACACACAACATTCAAACTTTCCAAACAACACACAAAACATCAATATTTCAAATATTCCTCACATCCCCCTCTATTTAAATGGTCTTAGCCATTCCTTATTCCTAATCGGTAATTCTACTATCATCCATCTTCAATTCATAACTTATTTCATGCCCTCAGTTTTTTACTGCGGCTGGACCCATATATTGATCTTCTTCGTTTATAGCATTTTCATTCTTTATCAACACTTTATCATATTTAAGACATATTCGTTTTATCTATATATTAATTTTCACTCTTTTCCTTCTTATCTTAATTCTGGAATCTTTCCACCAATGTCTTAGCTTTCTACCAAATATCATTTCTGCTGGTGAGATACCTGTGGTAGCTTGAATAGTGCTAGTCATCAAAAATTCTATTCTGGTTAAATTTCATTCAAAAATTTGTTTGCTTCATCTTTTATCCTTATGTTCATAACATCTCTAATTGTTCTAAATTTTCTCTCAATTATTCCGTTGGTATTATGATGATAAGGACTAGAGTAAATTATTTCTGTTTTAAATTTCTTATGTGTATCTTTGAAGAGTGTCGATGCAAATGCTTTACTTCTATCGACATGAATCTATTTAGGTGGTCCGAATTTACATATCCATATGTCCAGTAATACCTTCCGTGCAGTTTTCTCATCTTGATAAACTACTGCTTTAAGACTAATGTACCTAGTTAGTTGATCGATTATAGCAATATGTACTGATATCCAATAACATATTCCTTTTAAGGGGTCCATAAAAATCCTTGCATAGCTTTTGAAATGGATCATCAGCGAATTTTTTTATTTAACTTTTTTTCATTTTCGTTGTTAAGGTCTTCTCTTTTGACAGTTAATGCAACTTTGTACAGTTTCCTTTATTGTCTCTCTCATATTGAACATATCGAAATTATCTTTCAAATAGTTATAAATCTTTTAACTCCCAGCAAGATACAGCATCTTGGGAACGTATTCCATGAATTCTGTCCTTTTGGCTCTCGGAATCCAATATTTGTTAACCTTTGTTATCCCAATATCGTTTTCAGTATCCATTTCTTTGTTCCTTTGATTGTAATATCTTCTCTGATCTGATTTATTTCATAATTATCTTTCTGTCATATGAACTCCTTTAATTTTTCGTCTACAGCCATGATTCGTGTTTTAATTTTCCCTTTCTTAGCTTCTTCGTGCAGTGTTTGACAATGATTACACAATTCACAATAATTTCTATACATTGCATCGGCATTTGAGCGTTGTCCGTATTTCCAGTATTCTATTCTCATATCCAGACTCCTAAGAAAAGGAATTCACATTTAAAATGGCGGCCTTATTGTTTTTTTTCGAATTCAACATAATTAATTGCTTTGTGATCATTTTTTAGTAAAATTTCAAGTCTCCTAGAACTTTGACCATTAGCCCATAGAAAGTTGCTCGCGCTGCTGCTATCCCAAAAGGCATTCTTTTGAAACAATACTACCCGTTCTTTATTGAGAATGCTGTTTTTATCTTTGATTCTTCTTCCAACTTGATATGATAGTAAGCATTTCCGAGATTAATTGTACAAATATTTCGCATCATTCAATGTGTTCAGTATATTATCAACATTCAGCATAGGAATTGTTGGTCAAACGGTAATTCTATTCAACTTGCGGAAGTCTACGCACACTCGAATATCTTGTTTTTCCTTCTTTCAAACTCATACTAATGGAAAATTCCATGATGAACTACACTTCTCGATTATACCATTTTCTTCGAAATTTTTATAACATCATCCAATTTCTCCTCAAAGTCTTTTGGATACCGATAATGTTTTACCAGTATCAGATCCCCGTGCGTTTCTATTCTGTGTTTTGTGAATGATGATTTCCCGATATCCCACTTATCAGCAATGAATACTGATTTAATACTCTGTTAGAATTTTAATTAAGTACCCGTCAATTTGATTGTTATTTATTTCCATTATTCTTTCTAGTTTGTTCTCATCTGATGGGTTGTCTCTAATCACAAATATTTCCACATCTCAAGGTTTTATCAGTTTTGTTCTGAATTTATCCTGCGATCATTTCGAGGTCTAGTTCTTTAACCACCTAAAACTCTATTAATTTCTGTGTTCCCTAAAAAGCGACTTTCAATTGAACGATTCCATAATTTATCAGATCTGAGTCATTTTCACAATAGATTTGCGCACAAATTTGACCTGATCTAGCAAAACAAATGTGATATTCGTGTTCATGACATCGAAGTTGCCATGAATCAGCTGAAAAACCTTAAACATTTTTTACTGCTGCGCAGTGTTATTATTGTAATAATTTGAAACTGACAAACTATTTTTCTAATTCACTGACAAATTATTATCTCTACAATCACTAATAAATGAAACATTATTTCCATCAAAAACAAAATATCATTTTAAAAATTTGCATCCTTCAATTGCCCATTTTTCAAGTCAATACCGTAATAAAATGTTATAATCTGTTGTTGGCAAAATAACTATCAATTCTTATATTATCAAAGTACACTGACTTCCATAATTGCATACTTTTTTTTCCATTTTTTACTAAATCGTGAATTACTTAGGGAGTATAAATCGGTTCATAACTTTTAGATATTTGCCTGAAAGATAATTTTAAGCTCTACAAGATGATATGTATGTCAAATTTTAAACTTTAATAATAACAAGTAGGCCTTTAAACGAAATTTTTATTAAAAGTATACAATAATGATCGCACAATTTCTTAATTTGAATAATTGAGTTTTTTGTTTAAAGGAAACAATTAAATCTCAATATTAAAAAATATATATGAAATTTAAATATTATAATATGGAATATTATGATTTTTTTGTTTTCAATTTAATAATTATTACATTCACTTTTTTTATATTTTAGAAATGACAAAATTGAGCAAACAAACGAAAGATTTATTGATTGCTGATGCCAAATGTGGTTTTGCACTTGGTAAATTAGCATCAAAATATGGTATTAGTCATGGAGCTGTATAAAAAATTAAAAAAATGGAAAATATCAAAGAAAAAAACTTTTCAATTGGAAGACCTAGAATTCTTACATGCGCCGATCAAAGACTTATAGTAAGAAAAATCAAAGATGGAACCTATGAAACAGCAATCGACATAGTTAAAAATAATGTTGACATAAATGTAAGTCCTCAAACCGTAAGAAGGGTTCTCCGTAGGGGTGGTTTGAAGGCTGTAACCGAAGGTTAAAAAGCCTTTTTTTGTCAAAGCGCTATAAGCAGTTACGATTCCAATATTCTGTTGCACACAAAGACTGGACTTCTCAGGATTGGTATAAAGTAATATTTTCTGACGAGATAAAAGTCAATAGGTTTTGGTCTGATGGACGAAAGTGGTGTTGGAAGAATCCTGGTGCAATAGTGGACGACAGAAACGTACAGGGAACAGCAAAATTTGGTGGTGGTTCTCTGATGGTTTGGGGTTGTATAACCGCAGAGGGACCTGGTTACCTGACTAGAATCGATGGGAATATAGATGCACAGTTGTAATGTGATATTCTTGGTGATGAATTGCTAAATACATGCGAGTATTATGGCTTGGACACCGATAAAATCATTTTTCAACAGGACAATGATCCCAAGCACACTTCGAAAAAGGCAAAAGATTGGTTTTTAAATAACAACATTGATGTTCTATCATGGCCACCACAATCGCCGGATATAAATCCTATCGAAAATATATGGTCTTCATTGAAGTTAAAGCTGAATCGTTATGAAAACCTTCCGTCTGGAATTCTGGAACTTTGGGATCGTGTATCTAAGGAATGGAATGATATTTCGAAAACTGAGTGTCGAAATGTAATAGAAAGTATGCCAAAGCGAATTCGTGCTCTTATAAAGGCAAAAGGAGGATATACAAATTACTAAATCCCAATTACTGTAATTGAGTATCTGTGCGATCATAATTGTATACTTTTAATACATTTTTTGTTTAAACGCCTATTTGTTATTAATAAACTTTTTATATGCATATCATCTTGTAGAGCTTAAAATTATCTTTCAGGCAAATATTTAAAAGTTATGAACGGATTTATACTCCCTAAGTAATTCACGATTTAGTAAAAAATAGATAAAAAGTATACAATATAATATATACAATTATACAGTGTATAAGTAACTATTTATTATAGTCGCGTTGTGTCTATCTCATTCAATATCCTGATCGTGTTTTGGATTTTGTTTATTTTATAAACCACTCAAGCAACATTGTGATTGTAATTACTCATTTAAAAATTATATTTTATTCGCAATCATCATTCAGTAATTCTAAATTAAATAACAAATAGTAGTAATGATTTTGACGGCCACTAATCTCAGTTCAAGAATATTTACTACGGTATCCTAACAAATCGAGAGGAACAAACGTTACTGTTAAAATGTAAAAAATGAAATTTACTTAATCTAAAGGGAAGAATATTATTTTAATTTTATAAAATATTTTTTAAATTGGATCTGACAAGTATATTAAAACAAAGTGTATCAATAAACTGATAAAAAGGAGAATATAAAATATCGTAAAATCAAGAAGATAAGTTATAAAAAAATATAAATTTAATACAAAGTTTAGAAAATTAGGTTCAATTTAAAAAAACAGTAAATGAATCATTTTAAATTTTCTTTTGAGAACTTATGAAAATTAGAAGATTGTTACTAAACTAAAAAATAACAATGAATCAATAATGTAAGATGTCACGGTCGCATAAATTCAAGACACTGACCGTCCTGAGACCCATCTTCCGGGGGCATCACCATCTAGATAACTTATAAATATACATGTTAGAATTAGACACCGACATAAAAATAAAGAATGTGTATTTATAAATAATCTAGAATTAACTTGTTCATGTAAATATCCTTTATTTTTAAATAACGACATTTAAAACGTAATTTAAAATTTATTAAAGTTCGTTATTTATATAAATGGTTCAATAAATAAACGATTTAAGATAGAAATATAAACAGTAATAATTCCTTATTAATAATATATTATTTACAATTTTTTGTGTTATTTATAATTTTCGATATCATTTTTGTAATTTTTTAAGTTGCACATTATTACAACACATATTCAAAGATCAACGAAATCAGAATACCTTTCCGTGAGAATGGTCGAGTAAAGGTTTTAAAATTCAGAAACCTATTTTCCCGGATGGTTTCATCGAAACTTTCAAGATTTCGTGAGTTGTTAAAAGATTAAAATTTATGAGTTTAAACAGTATTTTTTTCTTTTCCCATGTACAATCTTTAATGAATTGTCTGAATATCCTTCTTTTTCTTTAAGGAATGAATAATTTAGGCATCTGTGGAATAATTATGTAAATATTAATGTATTTTAATGTGTGTGTTGTTTTAATAATCATTATTGTAAACTGTTAATTCAAATATATTTTTCTTAGTTGGATATTCTCTTTCACAACA
>MQRK01217728.1:33639-48945 GCA_001938485.1 Girardia tigrina
AGGGTACCCCTTTGGAACAATATCTATTGATGTAACAGGACCACTTCCAGAAAGTAAAAATGGATGTAGATACATCTTGGGAATTATTGATAACTTTTCAAAATACCCCATGCTAATACAGCTGAGAAATGTGACTGCGAAAACGATATACAAATCCATATTTGACAAGTGGATCGTGCAATTTGGAATCCCGGACAGGATACACTCAGATAGAGGGACTGCTTTTGAGAGCGAGATCGTACAGGAACTTTGTGCTCTTCTCGGAATTAGAAAATCTCGGAGCTCACCATATTATCCTCAAGGTGCCGGGGTGATTGAGAGACTATTTGGTACAGCAAAAGACATGCTTTACGCAACAGCGAAGTCATCTGGATGCGAATGGGAAGAGGTGATCCCATTTGTTGAATTTGGATTAAGAAATGCAATTTGTAGAAGCACTGGATTCTCTCCCTTCGAGGTGATTTCTACTCGGAAAAGAAAGTGAGTCCAGCAAATGATGGAAACTATTGCAAATATATTACAGAGCTTCAACAAGTGTTACAAGTGGTGAGCCAACATATCGAGACCAAACAAGAAATTAAAAAGTCAGCTACATCAGGTTCAGGGGGTTGTCTGGCAATAGGTGATCTAGTTCTGGCTAGAATACTACTGCGAATCAAAAGAATCGATATGCCGAGATACGAAGGGCCATATGCAGTGATCGGTAATATGGGGAAGCATGCGTACAGATTAAAAAGGATTAGTGATGGAAGAATAATTGAGAGAAATGTGGTGGATATCAAAAGATTGAGAACACCACAAAATGACACGGGAAAATCAGAAAAGGCTACAACAATTATGTCAAAAAGTATCAAAAATGATCATCATGATGTACATGAAGAAGACCAGATGCCAGAGGAAGATCGACGGAATATTAATGAAACAAGAGTGAGTCGCAATCCAGTTCGAGACCGACAGAAGCCTAAAAGACACAGAAATTAAGTTGTCGAACAGGGCGAGTGTGGAATAATTATGTAAATATTAATGTATTTTAATGTGTGTGTTGTTTTAATAATCATTATTTTAAACTGTTAATTCAAATATATTTTTCTTAGTTTGATATTCTCTTTCACAACAGCATCCTTTTGATGGACTTTGGTTTACATTTTCACTTTAAAGATGATTAGAAAGTTTTCAAATATAGATGATTATCTTTCTAGAATGATACAAATGAAAATTAGTGAATCTTCTCGAAATACGACTATTAATATTTTTAGGATTTGTTAATAATCACTTTTATTAAAATTAAAGACCCTGTTGCTCAGTGACACTTTAGAGGTCATAATCTGTCTTATTTTTAAGGGAAAACAGTTTATTTGTTGTTGTGTCTCGAACGATTGGAATCACCTCATCTGGAAACACTTGAATTGGACTCTGTAAAACGTCATTCAATTCATCAACTTGAGTTTCTCGTAACAAAGTCAACACTTGTAACTCTAGTGGATGAAGATGATTACCAATAATATTTTTAAAGTGTTTTTGTCGTTGCGAGAGGAGCTCAGACGCAGTCATAATTAAATTCATCACCGTTTTCAATACGTCCTTTCGTTTTGAACCGATCTCATTCAACAAATTTCCCGCGGAATCAACCAGTGTCGAATCGGATATGATATCAAATAACAATCGTCAACTCTCCACCGGAACCTCCCACCACATCTACTTATCGTGTTCCGTATGACTCGGCATTTTGTTCAATAAAATTAATTCGGTCAAAATTTGGACATTGAGACAATTAAATTGGATTTGAGACATAAATTTCACCAGAAACACATCCTGATTGGGAATTAGTTCTTTTTCCTCATAAATCACTACCGAGTAGATCACTTTATTCGAATGGAGTCACACACATTTTATTTTTGATCTCCTCGACATCAGTCCCGTTGAACAATTGAAATTAGTCACGTATTTTATGTATTTCATTCGATAAAATCGATTCTTCCGAATATCAGTAATCGAATTCATTTCTTTATTCTTATCATCTACAAAATTCATTACTTCCACACTAGAAATTAACATGAAATCTGACGGTATTTTTATTTTATAATGACTGGATTTAATGTCATTATGAAAAATAATCCGATCGATTTTTTTAGTATCTGTGAATTCATTAACGAAAACATTCATATTCACGAAGATAATCACACAATATTCAAAGTTTTATTGATTCAACATTTTATTCACCATTCAAAATTAACTCGATTTACACCCATATTATTAAAAAAAACGAAATTTCTTTTCTATATTTTTCCAGATAACATTTTGTACAAGAAAGCTAAATTTTATAATAAGTTTTTTTTACAAAAAAACAATGTATAAATACAGGGTTTTACCTCTCATTTCGTAATTGAGGAAATTTCATTTCGTAATAGAGGAAATGTCATTTTTTAATTGAGGAAATGTCATTTCGTAATAAAAAAAACTAAAAATAAAGTTCAATTATTCATTTATAAACTTCAAAAAATTTTAACATAAAATAAAAAAGTCACAATACTTGATATAAAATTTTATTTAGTTTCCATCAATAATTGGTTCTGAACGTAGACATTTTGGCAAAGATTTCATCATATTGCTATAATAACCATTGCAATTCACCACACTTATAAGGCTAGCAACATTCCTCATATTATTCAATAATTGCTCTTCATTATTAGGACGAGATTCTGTAACTAGTAATTTCCACTTTGCAAACATATTCTCGATAGGATTCAAGAACCTGAGAGTATGGTGGAAGAAAAACAAGCTTGTTTGATGAATTGTTAAAAATTTCTTTGATATTGGCATGCTTATGGAAAGATGCGTTATTCATTACTATTACGGCGTTGTGCTCTAAACTTTCTTCAAATAACTGCTTAATAAATATGCAAAAACTTCTGTTTTCAAAGGGCTTATCTTGAACTAAATATTTTAAAATACCATGCTTATTCATGGCACAACAGACTGAAATATTCTTAGATCTCATACCTGGCACAATTTTCCTTTCCTAGCAGGTGTTCTTTTCAGTGAGCGCCCAATCTTATTCCTCATTATCACATTAAAACCCACTTCGTCAATGAATATTATATTCTTCGGATCTGATTGAGTGAGTATTTCATAAAAACTGCGTATTTTTGTCTTCGATCAACAACCTCCGGATTATTTCTTTGCGCAGGTATAAATGTCACTCTTTTTAAAGTGTATGAGAAGTCTTTAATATATTTACCGATAGTTTTTTCACTTACAGTTTTATTATATTTTTCGGTAATTTTTCGCTTTAATTCTTTTAAGGTGATGCCGCAGACATCATCAATACATGTCTTAATAAATGCTGCTTGCTCTGAATTTAATGCTTTTTTTCCTTTGTCCACCTTTTAAATTTTTCACATTACGGCCTTCTTCTTTATACACCGTAATGATTGACACTACGGTAGTGTATGGCTTATTAAAAATATCGGCAATCGATTTAATAGATTTACCTGAATCGTAAGCCTCCACTATTAATTTTCTCATTTCGTTTGATATTGCCATTAAGGATGTCTAAAATATTACAAAAAACTTTACTTAAATTTGGTAAAATAATTTTTATGGATATAAAATCGCTTTTAGAATCTTTATTTTAGAAATTTTATAACTTTTTTTATTACAAAATGACGTTTCCTCGATTACGAAATGACATTTCCTCTATTACGAAATGAAATTTCCTCAATTACGAAATGAGAGGTAAAACCCTGTATATATTTTTTTAAATTTCATTTTAATTAATTTCATTTTTTTAATATAAAAAAATATATTTTTTCTTATCAGTCTGGAACAGTAGTTTTAGGTTTGTGATAGGATGGGTGCAGTTGCCTTCAGCGCCTCTGTGGTATTGATTGGGTGTCTCTGGGTCGTTGGTTAATTACAAAAAAACTATTCTTACAGTGCTTACCATTGAAATTCAAGTGATAAAAAGCAAACACATCACGCAAGTCGAAAAAGTTTCTGGTGTTATCGGACAGAGATATTTCAAATAAGAATTAGAAAGACTAAGAAAAATCTTGATATATTGACAAATGTGATTCAACTCATTTTTGAAATTGTTATAACATTCGGAATCAAATCAAGGATTGATTGAAAATTTAGATCACTTATATTTCTGATAATTCGTTTTCGATTAATAAACGTTTCTTTTTCAGATTTGAATATTTTCATATTTAATCTACCTGATATAAATCGGTTCCAAGTTATACTCATTTAAACTGATTATACAAACGAAACAGTGTTTTTATTTTACAATTCCTCAACGGTTCTTTTAGTAAATTATCCGTCCACAATTTACATTTGTATTTCTGTTCGAAATTCATATCAAAATTGAATTTTCTAACAAAATATTTTTCACAAGAAATTGGTCAAGTCACGTTTACACAATATTTCAACAATTTAAAATCTCGCTAAAATAATTCGATTCACAAAATTTTAACACAAAAATTTGTGTTGAAATAAAAATAAGACGAAACAATTAATTAAAAATATTTAATAGTTATTGTAAAAGAGCTAATTGAAATAATTAAAGTTCAAGGAACTCTTTCAACTATAAATTTAAATAAATAAAAATGTAAGAAATAAATTTTAATACAACTATATAATGAAATAATATACCAACAAGCAGATATACAGCAATAATAATAGTTTTGTATGTCAACAAGTTCTGCGCGATTTAATTGATCGAATAGTTGATTGTTAATTGTTGGTTGAATTCTAAATTATTTGGATAAGAAATTGTTTGGTTAATTGATTCTCGTTTATACCACAAGAAATGTATCAAAATCCACTGTTGATAGTTTAGTAATTCCAAGGTACGCAAAAGAAATGACAAAAACGACAGAAATTGGTTATATCCGATTTCGTTTGATAAATTTGTTGAACATCATTCCAATCAATTATTTTATCGATTTTTTATATAAATTATATATATATATGTGTGTGTGTGTGTGTTAGTGATTGGGTCACTACAGTTATCACCAATATACAACTTTTATCTAAACTTAATTTACAAAAATATCATAAACCCTAGCATGTATTTAAAGTAAGGAGTGGAACATAAATTATGCCACATAATATTGTCACAACCTGTGATTTAAAAATAAAAAGTTGAATAATTAGATTACTTAAAATTCAAATTTGCGCCTTACGTTTTATGTCTATCAATTCTTTTCGAATGTTCTTTACATAAAATTTACGTTTTGTCGCTTAGTTTAAAGTCCACGACGTAAATGTGCTAAGTCTAAACTGTTGACTTTAACAAAGAAGGCTCAAAGTCCAGAACTTATTAACAAATTTTATAAAATTCTTGTTCTTTCTTTATCTTCAACTTTTATTATCAGTGTCGTGACCGTAAATTAACTCATTATTAATAAATTTTATCATTCATAATTTTTTACAACAGCAAAATTCATTAATAAAGTTTAACAATTATCATTTCTTTCACCATTCACAATTTTCACAAATCAATCAATTTTGCAATCTATAAAATTCAAAGAAAACGTTGTCACTAATTATTTATTCCCGTCATAATAAAGAAAATTTTTTTATCAAGTAATTCAATGAATACCAACTCTAATGCTCGAAACAAAAAAGTGGATCGAAAACAAGTGAACAACAAAAAAAAGAAAATCAATTAATTGTGAAAATTATGTATAGTAATGACAAAAAAATACCGGACTAATTTGTGTTTTAATAATCAATAAACGTTTTATGGCGATTTGAATTTTTGAATTCATGATATATTGCCGGATCTCTCATAGATACTGTTTTATTTTTTTAATTCTCTTCTCTGCATTGAGCGAGTAATGAATAAAGTCAAATTGAAGAGACCCGGTCCGGTTACGCTAGATGGCGACCTGCATTTAATTTACAAATGCCATCATTCCGCGGTAACTATTTTATGTTTACGATCAGTTATTGCCCCGATGGTATGTAGCACGGTACAGGGAAAGTCGAGTCCCTCAACTCAACAGGGAAGATCATCAGAACCCCCCCCCTCCACAATCAGTGATGATGTTGATTAAAATATAAATCTAATTCCTTTTATACTCTTAATTAGTATAAAATTCTTCCTTATTTTTTGAAATCAAATTTATTATTTTAATTTTTTCTTTCTTACTTACATATTATTCTTAATTTAATACATTATTTATTTGTTTTTAATAATTAATTTTGTTAGAATTGATGGGCACTCCATCATCCGTAATATGCAAATCCATATCCAAGTAAAAACTAATAAACAATGTCCAAAATAAAAAAAATATTTCCAAATAATCAAACAAAATTTTTATTATAATTAACTTTTATAATCCGTTAATTATAAATTTTAATTTGAGGAATCATCTTTTTCTTAAACTTGTCAATGTCAAACCGGAAAATTCTAAATTTAATTTATTCTTAATTTATTTATAAAATTTAATTTCTCATGATAAATTTTAATTTAACTAATTTAATTACTAACTAATTCTAAATTTTATTTATTCTTAATTTACTTATAAAAGTTAATTTCTCATTATAAATTTTAATTTAACTAATTATTTTATTCTTCTATTCTCGTCAATGTTATGCAAATAATCTCATCTTGCATTTCGTTCAAATATCTGTTTTTACACTGGACAACAAGATGTAGTTGTAGTTAAATCAATGAATTATTGGCACTTGGCGATTCAATCTGTTTTGGATGAGAGCTAGAATTCTTCCTTTGATTTCCGAAATGACACTAGGTGTATCGTAACATTGTGTCAATAGTCTATCAAGATGAATATTGTGTTTTTCCACATGAAGCATTTTAACATTTGTCAAAACCTTCAGCATCAAGCTAAGTTGTGTCAACGATACACAATAAACGTTCACGTATTTTAGCTATTACATTATAGCAACATTCGGAAATAAGATTAGTCTAAAGATGAATGCCTTCCTACTGGAACTCAGGTGAGGGATGTAGCGCATTCCCTGGAATTGTGTTGCACGCACTAGATAAACGGTGATTATTTTTTTAAGGTTTACTAGAACATTTTATTTTAAATTATAAAGGCGTGGACGCAGCGCGGTCGTGGAGGGCTCAAAATCACAATCTCATCCGGAGGGAGCTAAGACTCGCAATCCGTGATACTGTCGAGACGAACGTGGATGCCAAGAACATTAAGATCATATCATCGTGATTATCATTTTGTGGGATTGTTTCAGTAGACGTATGGCAACACTTGACACAAGGATCATTGATAATATTCAAAAATATCAAAATTCTCGTCAAAAAAACTTTTCTTCATAGCCCCCAGTATTTTTCACATATTGCGGAATGCAATATGGTAGCGAGTCATCACGCAGCAATCACATGGTCCTTGAATCATCAATGATTCATTGCAGATTTTCCAAAAATTATTTTTGGAATGTAATTGATCGGTAATTTTAATTAATTACTTATGAACTTTTATCTGGTTTTTCTGTTTTCAGTGGGATTTTGAAACATGGCGGAGAAGCGCTTCAATTGAGATGGTCGGGCAACAGGATCACAATCCACCCCGGTAACTGTGGCCCCGGGACTCTTAATTTTTTTATATTTGATAAATATATATTTATATTCTTGTTTTAAAGCGTTCGTTTTGCCATTTAAACGTTGCCACTCCCAAAACGTTGATTTAACTGGTCCTCTTCGAACCGTGAATAATCAACGATTGTCCTGCAGTTTGAAGTACGAAGCAATGGGATAAATGCGTGGCAAGATACAAATTCTTATTGTGTCGTCTGAGAAAATTAGGATGCCGCACCTGTGCTGACGCCAAATAAATTGTCAGACCTACTCGAGGAGTGTATTTGTCACAACAGTGGATTGATATAGAGATAGATCAAAGACAGCAAAGAAGCTAAAAGACAAAATTTATCAACATGTAGCTTCCAACGCTCAAAAGGCAGCTGAAAAAATTTGGAGCCAACATTCTCAAGAAATACTGCGAACTTCTTTTGTTGATCGACAAACCCAACTTTTCCAAGAAACTATTAGGATCTTCAGAACAGCATACCTAATAACAAAATACGGTCTTTCTTACAAAGGTCATGAGCAGATTACTTTGGTACAGGAACTCAACGGAATAGACATTGGCACTATACATCGTACTGATCATAGTTGCGCCAATATTTGGAAATTGATTGCATCCTCTATGAGAAAATCACTGTACAAACGTACTTCTAATGATATTTGTTTTGTGTCACTGATGTTGGATGAAGCAAAGCTCTTTACATAATCGGTAATCATCATATACGTTCGTGCAAGCTTGCTGTATATAGGTGATAGTATTGATCTTGATGTCGAGAATATATATTTCTGAGCTTAGTAGAAGCCAAAGAAAAATCAACAGCTAGTGAAATCATCTCTTCAATTGAGAAAGAGTTGAAAGAATATGAAATAACGCCGGAATATTTGCAAACGGCTTTAGTAGGCATTGGCACCGATGGTGTGACAATCATGACTGGAGAAAACAAGTGTGTTTCCATGCACTTCGTGCAGAAGTATGGTGCTAACAGGATTGAGCGTTTTCATTCTGTCGCTCACAAACTAGAACTTGCTGTTGGGGATTTATTGAAGAGTGTTATGTCAACTGATCATTTTAAAATTTTTATTCAGTCACTGTCGTACCTCTTCAACCAATCTCCTTAAAACCAGTGGGAACTTTCACAAGCGACCTCAGATACAGAAATACAATTGCTTTGTGTCAATGGAATTTTCACCGTAATATTACGATATTATTTTTATTCTCTATGGAAATGTTTGTTGATACCCCCACCCCCAGAGTTGTCCTGCTTTGCCCATCTAAAAATCTGGCCACCATACCTTAATACCAATGTCGCACCAACTTTCAAGCTGATTGATGTTACAACAGATGGCAAGATCAACAAGGGGGCTTTGGGAGTTTATGAAGAACTGGTTGAATCGTGATCTATTGACGTTCTGGTGTGCTGTTTACAGAAGTGATCTAGCTTTTAAAAGCATGGAATGAGGCGTTTTGGAGCTGTGTATCTCTATAAAAATTCCAAGTTTCTAGATTCTTCAGGATATCTAAAAGGACAACGAAACTCAAGCATCAATTTCAACCAACGGCGAAACATATCCCTGCTTATTACGAAGTTTGACTTACGGAGCACATAGTTAACCTTTTAACAGCCATTATTCATAATCTTTACGGCTGCAAAGAAGATTCTAATTTTTAAAAGTGAAAGGCGAATCGAAAACGGAGAGAACAGTAGCACGGGGGATACTTGAAGACATGGGTATATGAATCGCATCAAGTTTAGCTAAATGGTCTCATATGTGATGTTTTCAAAATATTTTGTGATTTACAAAAGGTGCTACAGCGTGATGATCTGATTATACCAGAGACAATAAGTAGTAGAGATTCGGCACTTTGTAAATTAGACTATTTATCCATGGCCTCCTATCCTGGTGGAAAGGAAGAGAAACTACAGCTCCAGGAAACAGAGATTCATTTTAAGAGCTGTTAATATGAATATACCATCTACAAGAAATTAGGATGCGGTGCGCCTCAAAATTGTATAATCAGGACAAACCTTTTTTGGAGAGAAGTTTGATGTAAAACAAGAAGTAGCAGTCCAAGACATATTAATTGTTTTGGAAACAGTAGAACTCGAAGCATTTATTAAGACAGGAGTGAAAATAACACTACGTTTGATTTCAGAAGAAATCAAACGCTTATCAGATGACTGTGCTGAGCAAAGGGCAATAAATGCTTTGCCATAATTAATGTTGAAAATCTTCCTAAAACACTGCAGTGGCGTACTTTTGAAAGTAATATCATCTTCGGTAACATTTACTCCTCGTTGCATGCTTCCTGAGCGGCTTGTTTCTTTATACAACTTGTACGTTTCAGTCCATCGCATGAGCAACGCAGCTTAAATAGCAAACTCTCACATGATGATTGTAATAAATTGAAAGGGGATCTATCAGTTTTATTCTCGCAGGGTTGTGGCAGAATTCTTTTGATTGAAAGAAAAACGAGAAAGAAACGCAACCATTGATATTTATTTTAAAAAGTAACATGTGTTGAAGTTTTGTGTAAAATAACTCGTGTAGGACTGTTCGAAAAATGTTATGGGTCGGGTGACTTGTGTATTTTCTTCTTTTAAATCTGGGAACACTTGATAGAAAGTTCTTTGGAATAGGAAAAGCCGTTATAAAAACAGAAGGAAAAATAACTTATTTCATCCGAGACAAAAAATTATCGTATTTCGGTACATGACCATTTCAGATTACTTGTGCTCCCTAGTGAAAATGTCTTAAAAAAGGCCCTGAATTCAATGGATACACACATATATATATATATATATATATATATATATATATATATATATATATACAGAGTTGTCAACTAAGTTTTTCCAGAAATAACAAAAACTATCAAATATAATGTCCAATCATTCATCATCATCAGCCAAGTGTTCAAAATAGCAGCCATTATTGTCAATGCAACGTTGTCAACGTCCTGGCAATTTATTGATACCATTCTCGATGAAGAATCCGGCCTTGGTGTTCAACCACTCCTGAAGCTTCTCCTGGACCTCTTCAGAAGATGCACAGTTCTAACCTTTCAAAGCTCCTTTCATTGGAGAAAATAGATAGTAGTCTGAAGGAGCCAGATCCGGCGAATATGGGGGATGTGGCAGGATGTTTAGATGCATTTCGGCAATCTTGGCCTGGGTGAGATGTGCCATATGTGGACATGCGTTGTCCTGAAGAAGGTACAGAACAACGTCCGTGGTTTTCCGTCGTCATTTTACCAGGATAGCTGTCTTCAGCTTTTCCAGCAAACTGCAGTAGTATGTTGCCATCATGTTTTTTCGATTTTCTAACACATCCATCCTTTCAAATCCCAGAAGACTGTAGCCAGATGCTTCCTCGTAGTTAACCTCACTTTGGATTCTGTAGCAGGCTCATCACCACTTCCACGCTAAGTTTTGTGAGTGTATGATGATGTGTTCTCCCAGAATACCCACATCTCATCCACAGTCACTATATAGTGCAGGAAATTGTTGCTGCTGTGCATAGCAAGCAGTTTTTTCATACACTGACATTCTCTTTTCCTTAACAGCTTCTGTTAAAACATGTGGAACCCACACGTTGGCGAGGTAACGTTTGTTCATTTTCATGAGATTCTGACGCACTGCTTCGTGGCTAATTCCAATTTCTTGACCAATGAATCTCATTGTGGCAAATTTGTTTTCATCTAGAATTCGTTCTATATCTGCAGTCATCTCCTAAGAAGATCGCTCACTGCGAACTTTTTCATTTACCTCGAAGTTACCGTTCTCGAATTTCATTACCGAGTTGGAACATGTACATGACGTAGTTGTTCCTTCTCCCAGTGTGTTGTTTATCTTTTTTGCAATGTCTACTGCTGATAATTTACGCTTCCAACAATAGAAAATAAGCTTTCTCACGTCTTCTCCGTTGAAATTCATAGTTTACTTTGAAAGATGACAAAAATATTGTAATATCGTATTACTCAAAATAAACAATTTTTAATTTATTGCATTTTTTAAATAAATAAATATATTTTGAAATAAATATTTTGAAATAAATATTTTGAAATAAATATTAATAAACTTTTGATAGTTATAATGTGTATTAATCATTCAATATGCACACCAAATTTGGATTTCTTAGCGGTCATAAATTGTCAGATACAGCAAAAAATTCATTGGAAAAAAACTTAGTTGACAACCCTGTATATATATATATATATAAGATAGGCTAATAAAAAGAATGGAAAAAAGCGATTACATAAATATTACATCATTGTTACAATCAAATGTTTTGATCAATATTTTATTGAGTGTTATTTCAACAAGAAAGAACAAAAAAGTTTTTTGATAGAATCTAAGATACAATAATTAATAAAATATTTGTTTGATTGCTGAAAGATCGAAAATTAAAATCTTTACAGCTAAATCAATTGTCTAAATAATTTATTTTATCAATTTAGACAAGAATTATTTATGTTGTTTGCAAACGATAAAGATTGTTTGGTAAATTGTTTTGTAATTGTGATAATTATAAACATATTTTATATCAATCAACTTAAATTGTTCTCAGTAATCTATAAATAATGTACATATTTATAGTGCTACTACAAGATACGTTCATTATAAATGAATTATGTTAAATTTTTATATTATTGGGATTTTCGTTTTAATTCTTCAAATATTTGTTGTTCTTGTGATGAGTGAATCTTGCTCGAATATTCGCTGTTTCGTCTCTCGGAATAATTCAGACAAATATTTCGATTGTTCTCGAACAAACATGAATACTGATTTGTCAGAAATGATTAATATAACTTGTCATTATGAAAATGGAATATTGACATTGACGAATACTGAATCGGGTACCCTCGACTTAGACGGATTCGCTCCCGGAGTTATGGATAGAATAAAAATGGAATTCACAAATATAAATAATTTGAAAATTAATCATTTAAGAATAAATCACATTCGACGAATTGATATTCAACCTTTATCGAATATTTCATCTCTCACCATCGTGGACCCTTTGAAGATTGACAGAGATTCTTTCGTCGATATTAATCATTCACGAATGTTTTTTATGTATATTTTTTGTGGAGAAAGAATTATAAATAAAAGCTTAAATTATTCTTTTATATTGAAAATACAAAAGTTTAAAATGATTCAACGAGAATGTTCCTATGAATTAAGATGTGCATCAAATATTTGTGGAAATACATCTGGGACAGAGATCGAATACGAAATTGAAAAATTAGAAATAAATGAAAAAATAAATGAAAGAATTTTAAATTATCGAAATTGTACGATAAATAATGTATCGTGTCTTACAACGAAATTGTTGAACGTTTCGACAGATACTCTGACAACCGAAAGAATCACCGATACCACATACTTCAGAGGAAGTTCCATTGATCCATTACGAAACACGACATCTTTTACTAAAACAGGAGAATTTCCAAGATTAATTATAACAATTTTTATTATAACTTTAATCATTTGTATTATTATTATTATATCTATTCTGATACGGTCCCGTTTTCGAAGGTCTCATGACATCCTCTCTTATAAACACAGACTGACGATAAATGACGATTTCTAAATGATCGATGGTTAAAATTTTAAATATTTTTTTGATTTATCTTAATTGGCTTCAGAAAATAAAAAAAAATACTTTTTGATTTTATTTTTTCACGTTGAAGTTTAATAAAAACAAAAAAACAATTTTAAAGTTCTCATTGTTAATTTTTATTAGACATATTATTATAAAAAAATAAGATAAAAATAAACATTTTAGATAATAGAGAATTTTATGGTTCAAATATGTTATTAGATGTTTTAAACTTTAAAATATTATGTTCTCTGACATACAGTCAGGTGCAAAAGTTTGTGAACGCTTTTTTCTATACTGCTTTTTGTTGTTGCACTGCATGTTTGTGTATTCCTTGTTAAATATACATAAACCATTTAAATGATTAAATGTATATTTTATTTTTATTACTTTTCAGGGTAAAAATTGTCATTATTTATTTTAGAATCATGCCTGTCCGTAGCAAGGAGTTAACAACAGAACAGCATGCAGTAGTTTTGGCATTGCAGAAGCACGGTGTTTCTTATCGATAAATAGCTACAACTCTTAATGTTTCTCTTGGAATTATGTGTCAGACTGTTCAGAGAAAAAGAGAGACTGGTTCCTTATGTTCAAGATCTCAATCTGGTCTTCCAAGGTCAACCAGTCAAAGAGACTGGTTGAAATATTAATATTAAATATCAATACACAAAATACTAAATATACACTGGTTTTTAATGGTTTATGTGCCAGTTATGACAAGTTTTGATAAATTTGAGTCTTATTATAATGTTCTAATAAAATCTTTGCATTTTAGTGTGCTTTTGTTAATATAAATGCAGTTGGGTGCAAAAGACAATTTAACAACAAGTGTACACAAACTCTTGCACCTGACTGTACATTTAAATTTCTTCTTCGACAAGAATAATAATGGAATTTCAATTAAAGCGAAAGTAATATATTAAAACATTAAAATAGTTTTCTTGTTTATATAATTTTGCTCATGTCCTTTTTAGAATTGAAGACTTTGTACCAGATAAAAAATTCTGTTCTACAGATTCTTCGTCTCAAACGTGTCTGTCATGTTAAAACAATCAATATATATGTAAACATATTTGTGTTTGAACCCTCAAATCGTACCCAAATTAGGCTTTAATTAATAATATTATGGGTACGGATGGACCCCATTGAAAGAAAACACATAATAAATTATAAACTTTTATATAAAACAAACTTATAAAGACATTATATGTAAAACTATTGTAACACTGATGTATCGACGCATTACCCCTTCCGTTGTCAAAAAATAAACGTCTATGTGGCCAAAATTCTGATAATATACAATCTATCATCTAACTCATTTCCTTAAAAGATTAATTACTCAACGTATAACGATAATTATCCATGTGATATTCTACTCGTTGTGCTTGGCAGATCTTTGAACACGCACCAGAATGGATTTAAAACTTCCCTAACTTGACTAATTATTAATTTCCCTAATTATTTGACTAAGTTGACCCTTTTTTCTCTTTTAGTAGTTCATTCGTTTTGTCTACCCCAAAATGACAGATATCATGTATTCCCTTGATTTCATCAACTTTTGGAATCAGATTAGCTTTGAAAGCATTTACTGACCCTTTTCTTCTGCAATCGTTTCAGGACATTGGTCATACTATATGAAAAATTTAACTAAAATTTCCCTAAATACTGTATCACTTCTTGTTTTTCCTGGTCCTTCAATTCTTTGATGATATTAGGCTTTCGTCAAACTAGATTTTTAAAAAGATGCAGACTCTCGGGTTAAATAGGGAAAAAATTGTTAAAAAAAGAAAAAATATGTATTAAAATTTAAAAAATATTATATCCATATATTTAATTATATTTGTTATTGAAGAAAATAACTATTTGATTTTTATTGCGTTTGTTTTATTGCATTAAATTATGTTAAGTGTTTATATTGACCTTGCAATTTATATTATAAAAGCCCAAGTCACTCACTGCCTGCCTGCTTCACTAACGCTGACGTAATAATTGTTGACGTAATAATAGTACTATTTGTTGAAAAATAAATGTGAAAAAATATCAATTTATTATGAAAAATTCTGTATTTAATGTGAAAAAATATCAATTTATTATGAAAAATTCTGTATTTAATGTGGAAAAATATCAAT
>MQRK01217731.1:403-13205 GCA_001938485.1 Girardia tigrina
GCATTTCCGTTTTTAGACGAATCCTCATTATTCTTCCGAACCAAAAAAATCGTGAAACCTTTCGGAGATATTTGCAAATTACCGAATTTTCGTCACAGCAGTTAGCGACGAATCCGCTTTCTCCGTTCAGCCCTCGCTTCAGAGCAGCGCGCGAGTTTCACCGATTTTACAGGTCACGAGTTCCCCGTCCTAAGGTGAACACAACAAATATTTACACTATTAAATAATTAAATAAACGAATAGTCAATACGTTATAAAACAGAACAAACAAAATAGGACACAAAAATTAAATGAAAGTCAACGTTAGAGCGAGTGGGGACGGCTATGTATGAATCTCTGGTAGCGAGTGTTGAGGAAATATATCATCCGCCTCAATCCGCACCGAAGCTGCTCCATCTTCTCTTGGTCGCGTTTCAAGGCCACCTGCAGGATGGAGATCTCATCCTGGTGTCCCACTATTCGTTTATGGAGTCTCTTGTATCTTCGATGGCTCCTTGATACTTTTTTGAGAAGGCTCTTTCTTCTCGTTAATTTGAACTTCACCTGTCTTTGTTGCCAGGCTATTTATTAAACTGTAATTATAAAATTATTACATTATTTTAATTAGAATTTATTTAATCATAATTGCCGATCATTTAAAAGATATTGAAAGAAGTATAAAAGTTAAAATGTAAAATATCTGTTCAAATAACTAGTTCTGAAAGAACATTTATTTTATCAATCAAGAACGATGTTTAATTATGAAAGTCTTATTAAGCTCAAACTAATAAAATGTCGAAAAACGTAATAATGCTTTCATAGTACATATTATTAAGTTTAAGAATCAATTAAATCAACCAGAAAGATAAGTTTTGTGCGTAAGTCCTGGTTTTGATAAATATTAACTTAATTTTGTCAAAACATAAGCATCTAATTCAGTATTATCATTTTGCACATTCAAAAGTCTTTTCCTGTTCCAAAAAGCAATACAAGTATTTTTCTTGTACCTTTTTTTTCATTTCAATAATTCTTTAATACCTCAAACTTTTATTTTTTAATGCTAATATGATATTGTTTTTGGTTTTCGAATGGTCATTTAAAGTAATATTTACATAATTTTACTTATAAATTTTACATAATTTTGCATAGAACCCATTTAAAAATAAGATCGAGGACAAAATTATGGCAAATTGATTTCACAATTAATTCATAAAAAAGTTTCAAACAAGCAAAATATATTTGTAGTGATATTTATTTACCAGAAATTATTTTTTAGTATTAACTAAAGACATCTTTTATGCCTTCTAACACTCCATAAAAACACTTTCTTTAACCCATTCAGGGTTTTTGAAGATCTCATTCAAACGGGTGTATATTTAACTTCGGATATTTTGTATAGACTTCAAATAATCTTTAATTAAATACTCTATTCGAACAGACGAATCAGTTTAACAAAAAAATTAAAACAAATATTCCTAACTAATCAGTATTATTACGAATTATTTAAAGTTCATTTATTGAAACCTTTTTTTCACAATTACTAATATATGAAAATCAGTTTATCGTATTTAATGATACTCGAACCTCAAAGGCGCGCTCAATCTATCTGACTCTTCGTATGAAATATTGATACAGATAGTGTCGTCAGTATCCATAGGTAATGAATGTAACACAAACAATCCATATGGGCCCCATCCACATTTACCGTTTTTATTCGAGGACCATTTTTACTATCTCCGTTATCGATCCAAAATCTTTAGAAATTATTGGGTTTAGAACGACAGAAATTGGATAGTGACAATCTTTTTTATAAGTTTCAATTGATCCATACTGGTGATATTGATAACTGACAAGGAACGGCTCTTAAGATCACTGTAAAATAATAAATTCCTAGCTGGGGCTGATGCAGTTCCGTAAAGTGAAGTCAAGTTAAATGATTTTACAATTCTGATCTTAAGTGTATTAGTTTAAACAAATTTGGCGATTCAGTTCGATATATTGCTTTCGAAAAGGTTGAATAAGCGACCAAATTACGATCATTCTCCTTCACATCAAAAGTCCGAAAAATAACGCCGGTTTCCAGAACTGATCTGTGATGTTTAATATCTAGATCATTTTTATCAAGAAACGGTACGCTATAAATATTGTTATGGCTTGAATAAAACATAAAGGCCATTTCTTCGGAATGTTCCGGAATACATTTATTCTCTTTCAGGATATGACCACTGGAACAAAACAATCAAAAGTTGTTTGTCACTAACACATCCCGAGGACAATTATTTGGTGATTCCGAACAATCAATATATTTACACGTTCTTTGATCCTCATCCAACATCATTCCAGGTAGACAGCACAAGCAAAAGTTTCAATGCGTTTATGACTGCACTTTTTTTTCTTTTTCTCTCGAGCATCACATATATCGATTGAATAATTCGGTTTATTCAAGCATCTCACACCTTCAATGCAAACATTTTTGACTGGAATACATGATGCATTTCCACCATTCTTACAATCGTACTGTGTCTTTCTGTCACATAATTTACTACAACAAACTTCATCGCTACCATCCAAACAAGGAGGCGTCCAATCGCAATGGTAATATCCATCAAAACATTGGTTTGAATTTGGACAAGCAAACTTCGTTGAATCACAAGTAAATTTCGGACAATTACGTTCTTTCGAACTGTTATCACAATCCTATTTATCGTCATATACTCAATCTATCGATATATATTTCCGAAAATTATTTTTCCACAATAATGATCGTTAGATAACCATTGAAATTCATATTGTTTGAAAACGGTAAAAACGTTAATAAAATCAGATAATAAAACATAAACATCAAGTTGAAATTAGAAGAATTAAAATACAATTTGAACAACTCATTAGCGTCCGAATTTCAAATTCCGTTAATTCTTTAGGAAAATAAATAAGCAAATGTGATTAAAAATATTTTGTGCTTAAGCAATTTATACATATATATACACTTGATTATATTTATATTTAATTGTATTCGTCTTTATTTCTATGAATATTATCATTAGCATTTAATACTTATTATTATTTAATATTCCTTAATATTAATTGTCTTATTATCGTTAATTATATTATTATGCAACTTTATTCACGCAGTTAAATTTCATTTATATTCATTTATATTATTTAATATATCATTTAATACTCTTTATATCATTTCATATCATTTATATAATATCATTTATATCATTTAATGCTCTTTAAGTATCTTTTGGTCGAATTTCAAATCAAATTTTTGATGAAATCCATTGTTGTTATACACACTGATTAAAAAATTGAATTGTTTATTGTTGCTTGAACTATATTTGCTGAAGAAAATTAATAACATAATTAATTCGTATTACAAAAAAATATAAATATTATTTTTCACCCTCTTATGAAAATTTTATTAAGTTTAATTTCAAAAAAAAGAATGAAGGAACTTTTCATTTAAAATTAACAATAGTACTTAAAGAAAATACCCGATAAAGACGAAATACCTAATGCAAAATATTTATTTCGTCCTATCCGAAATGCAACTTAAAATCAATATATATTATTCGTTTTGAGTCCCTTATCAGTTACTACTTAATTATTACTATTTATAATCTGTACATGGGTCTCCCTCTATCACCAAGCTATCCCCCCTTAGTCAGCATGTTCCTTTCTCGAGCCCTAACTCGCATAAAACTCTCAATAATTGGTGATCGCTTCTTTCTTATGCAAAATTAAATTAAATAAAATTCGATGAATTAAATAAATTTAAACAAATAAGATTAAATAATAGAATTTCGAAATAAATAATTCAATATTTCAATAATTAAGAGCAAATAATAATTAATATTAATAAGCAATATCAATAATTAATATTAAGTAGTAAAGAATACTAAAACGGTTAAACTATTTATAAACCAATAGCCAGACCACTACGGTTGTATCAAACTCATATTTAATGTCGCTGTTTATGACCATCGCACGAGATAAAACTTTCCATTATTATTTATAATTATTTTCATATATTAATAAATCCTTAAAATTCTATACACTATTTATATTTCTCACAGCGCGAACGTTATTTACACCTCTCTGCTTCCACCTCAATCCTATGCAATATCCTTCCCTTATGCCTCGACAAGTCCCTACAGAGGCCTCTATAATCCCCTGGACGTATCGTTAAATTAACTTGTCCTCGAACCATTAAAGTTGAAAAATAAGGTGAAAAAGAGAGATAAAAATCAAAGACATCATTAAATAAATTATATTAACTATTAAATCAACATTTAATAAAATAATTCAAAATAAATAATTCAGAGATAAAATCCAAGACATCATTAAATAAAATATATTAACTATTAAATCAATATTAAATAAAATAAAAGCGATATTTACAAATACTCTAACATAATACCTCTATTAATTCGGATTTCGGACTTGATCAATTAGGAGGTTTGTTCGCCGGAAAAATTGTCGTAGAAAAACGGTGTGAAAAAAGTGTTTTTAAAATTATGGGTTAAGTTAAAGTTTTTCTTTTTTTATTGTGTTTTGTGTGTGTAGTGTGCAAGGGAACGAATGTCATACTGCCCCCTTCAAAATAAATATTTCAAAAATGTTACATTCTATTTCATATTATTAAAACAAACGTTTTAATAATATTGTTTTTTATATAAATTTTTATGACGTCGAAGAGTTTGATCCAGCCGCCCTGGATGCACTCATACAATCCTTCAGTCATAGGGTAAGAGTGCAACAGGGGGGAACTTTCCTGATTGAGGATCAAACTCAAGAAGACTCATCCGATGATGAAATACTTCCAAGACTTTTCAGATCTAGGATTGGAGATTCATCAGAAGATGTAAATAACTCATCATGGGAGGATGAACCAACCTCTTATGATGAGTTACTAGTGCAGTAAGCGAAGTGTCGGGTCCGGCGGAGACGATCACCCAATTGAAGGGTGCGGGGGAGGCCGTTAGCGAAAGAACCCCTGTGGAAACCAGGGCCGGTGTAGATGATTCCTTCGGGTTGATGCATGCGGCGAATTTATTTTTGTAAAGACCGGGCACTTTTGCTCACTGAGAAAAAAAGATATTATGAAAAAAACTTAGAATTAAATTAAAAACTTTATATATATGCATATATTCATATGAAATGAATTTTTATGAAAATGAGAAGTATTATGAAAAAAACTTAAAAATAAATTAATAACTAAAATATGTATATATAAAACTATATATTATTAAAACGCTTGTTTTAATAATATGAATTAAAAAGTAAATTTTTCAAATTTTTATTCAATTTTTAGATGGTTATGTTGCAGAAACGGTTGCAGATTGGATATGAATGTCTAATCCCAAAATGATCGGGAAAATGTAAGCTTTTATAATTTTTTTAAAATTTTGTGGGGGGCAGTATAACATTCGTTCCGCCAGATGTTCTATGACTGTGTTCGAAGCTGTACTGGATCTACAGCGGGAGAGCTACACCTGGATAGATTTTCGGGTCTCTATCGCTTTCGGGTGAGTTTTTACGAACCTTTCGAAAATTCTGACTTTTAATTAATTCTTTTTTAGCTTGTAATCAATCTGAAGGTTCTCTTGATGGATACAAAGGGACAGCGGATCCTCAATTTCTGTCGTCGACCCACATGCTCTGGGGGCCTATTTTCAAATGATGGTTATAGTCGAGTTAGACTATAACCAACTTACTCTTCTCTCAAAGGCTCCTGGCGTGTGGGGTGGCGGCGTTATTGGGTTGCTCAGGATCTCCAGCGTAACATATTTTATTATTTTTATTATTATTATTTATTATTATTTTATTACTCCCTCTGTCCCATATTACTGTATAGTAATAACTATATAGTAATATGGGACAGAGGGAGTATTATTTTATTATTAGTATTAGTATTATATTATTATTATTGTTAAAATTATTATTATTAAAATTATTATTATATAAATATAAAAAAAATATGTTATAAAAAACACTCACCTAAAAAATGAAATTTGCAAAAAATGAAATGGGCAATTATGCCTAGATGTTTTGTTTAAAAATCAATATGGGCAATTAAGCCCTGGTCGGCCAGCAATTACGCTGGGATCATTAAAAAAATAAATTTAAATAAATGGGCAATTAAGCCCGGCTAAACAAATTATAATTAGAAAATTATAAATAGATTGGAAATTTTTAAATAAATGTTTTAAATTTTTAAATTAATGTTTTTAAAAATTAAAATTTATTTTTTTTTGAAAACTAATTTAAATTTAACTAATTTTTATTTAATATTTAATTTTTTTATCAAAATGAATAAAAATACCCCAAACTGAAAGAATAAACGAACAAAAAAATTTGTAAACGAAAAATTTAAATAGAAAAGTTATAATTTTTAATAGAAGAAGATTTTACTAAATATTTTGGAATCCTTCATTGTTATTTATACGTTGTATTATTCGGAAGAATTTTGTGATTCAATTGAATAAAGTTTTTAAACAGAATTCCTTTGACTTATTACTATTGTTAATATTTGAAAACTAATCTCCGGCGAGATTCATTTTAATTGTAACCTCAAGAGAGGCTTAATCAATTGTTATACTAAATACAAAGTTGGAAGAACCTTTCGAAAAGGAGTCAGATCATTTCACTTTGAAAGTGTGTTTTATAGTAATTGAAGATAACTTTATTTCGAATACCGAACATATCTATTATTTCCATTATTTCCATTATATTCATTGTTATTTCTATTATTTCCGTTTCTATATCCACGATTATTTTGATTATAACCTCGCCCATTATTTCAATTATTCCCTCTATAGTTATTTATACCATTCTGGTACGAAGTATTATCATTATTTCCATTATTATTGTTATATCGATCCGAGAAATCGCCATCGACCCTGCCACCGGATGGATGATTATTTCTGGAATCTACATTTTTAAATATTTGACCAGTTATTCCTATTTCAATGGGCTTAATTTTATTTAAATAATTGGCCTCTATAGGTCGGGTTTTTACACTAATTCGTCGAAATCTTTATACTCTGATAGGACTAAGGCGTCTTTAATATATCCATGAACTCCATTTAAAAATTGATCCGTAATTATTGATCCTGCCTTGGCATCTTTTCCAAAGGGTTTCTCAGCTAATTCTTTTAATGCAAAACAATAATCAGTGATGTTTTCATTCTGTTTTTGTTTTCTGTTCCTGAATTTTTTTTGCCTAATTCGACGTCTATAACTACAACAGATCTTAATTTCTCAATGATTTTATCAATAGTTGCTTGCTGATCTAAAGTATTTAAGGCTTGTAAGGTATACCCTTTTAAATAAAATGGTAATCTACGTGTCATCTCAGTCTCTACCCAACCACTAGCATTAGCATAGCTTTTATATTCCTTAAAATATCTATCAAAATCTTCAGGCTTTCCTGTAAAAGGTTCAAGTGGTACGAAATCTAAAGATTTAATTAGGGGTTTCTTATTCTTATTTTCCTTATCATCTACCATACTTACTGACGTGACCAGGGTCACTGATCTTGTACAAACGGAAGTGCGTATCCAAGGGGACACTGACGAGAGAACTCATTCTTCGTATGAACGGACGAGACTGTCACCAGACCTCAGACCGGCTGCGTATGTCATGCCACAGATTTTACCGTCACCACTTTCAACGCCCTAAATCTTATTTAGTTCAATGAGGATTGTTGGGATTGTGATAATTTGAATGTTTATCGAACGCACTATTCGATTTTCTTTGAGGGAATTTAAAACATAGGTACTCAAATCCCAATTCGAAAACGTACATTTAGTCAAGTCTCATGCCGGCAATTTTGAGATTGAATTAATTAAAATCGATTGTCCCACTTTAGTTTGGGGTTTGTAGGATAGAAATTCAGTCGGTGATTTTTGCCTGAAATTATCGGAGGATTTTCTGATTTGAGAATATGATCGATATTATCTTTAAATTTCAATGGAACAGAAATTCATTTAAATTCTTTCATAGTAGTCATATTACATTATGATAATACAATAATAATGTATCGATTCGAAATTCCAAAATATGTTGATTATTAAAAAAACACTAAATATCGAAACTTTATTTCCATTAAACAATATTACCAATTAATGTCGTAGCCCGGATAAATAAATGTATTTTCTTTTTTATTTTTATTATTTTTTAATGTAAGTCTGGATTTTTCCAGCTCAAAAATTTCAGGGATCGCAAATCCAATTAAGACATTTTAAATAATTATAAAATAAAAAATTAAACTAAATATAAACTAGAAAAAACTCTTAATTGGTTGCTGCTGCTGATAAGATTTAGTGAACACTACATTCCTCGTTATAATAGTACGTGTATTCTCTATTTTTTTATTTATTTATGTTTTATATTTTATATTTAATGCGTGTATTATACTTGTAAAAATTCTATATGCGTTGCTTGTGCTATGCGTGTAATAATTCGGCTTTAAACCTATATAACCTTGCGTTTTATGTATCCAAATTCGCAACAACAAACATCGTTTTTTATTTATCCCAAATACTTTAATATTTTTTCAAAATGGAGCCCCACGTTGGGCATTATTATTATCATGACAAATTGTGACAATTATTACTGCATAATTTTAAAAATGATAAATTTTACCAATTAATTAACTGTTCACATAGCAAATAACTTCGCATAAAAACTAACATTTGTTTCAGTACGAAAGTTTTCATGGCTTGGTAGCAAGAAGATCTTTATCTCGGATACTTGTCGAAAGTAAATTGAGTCAATGCCACATTGGGTACAAGTCATTATTGCAGCAAAAGATGGTAACACCAAATTTTGATTTTTATTTATTATTTAATAAACGGATATTTATTATATAAATTTCTAAAACTTGTAAATAAAAATGATTAAATAGTTGTTACTGTCTTTTAATATCTCTTTCCTTGTAAAAGTATGAAATTTTTTATGCACATGCGGATTTTAAACATTCAAGCAAACATTTCTGTAAACAACCTGAAATTGTATAGAGAAGACTATTAATTTATCCCCTACTTTATATTTATTAAGTCATCAATAAAATAAAAAATAAATTACTGAATTTACAGTTTTAAAAATGTTGAAAATTGCATAAATTTGAAAAAGTAAATTTTAATTAATTATTATTTCAACAATGGATATTTTAGTTAATTATAATATTAATATTTAGTTAATTAGATTTGTAAAATTCTAATTTTTCATAAACCATCGAACAAGGAGATAGGAAAAGTGAAGCCAATGTTTTAAAAACGGTAAGAAATTTATAAATATTAAAATTTGTTTGGGTGGAGTTCAGAAGATTTTCCAAGGCTATTTTTGAAGTTCCTCGTCTGACTAATACCCCTTTTCATACCATCTACCTCCCTAACAACCCTGGCCCTCACAGCGCTCCTGGAAATTAGAAAATGACCCTGGGCGGGCAATATCGCTCACGTTGAGAACCACTGATCTAAAGGAACTTATCCTAGTGTTATGTTATTCAGAGCTAGAAAAGCTTTCCCTGATGAGCTTTTTCGAGAAACGATTGATACTGATCTCGAAGCGCTACATACCGACAGAAAACACTTCCTCTCCTCTGACTCAAACCCATCTTTTGGCAACTCTGCCCAAAAATTAACTCATCTGCCAAGTTTAGTGTTATCAAGTTTAGTGTTATGTCTGGATCCATGAAAAATATACCCATCATATGAAGCCTCGTTATACTGAACCATTTCCGGTTATTTTTATTAAAGGTAATGTTGCAAAAATTAAAATTCAGGATATCGAACAAACCATCAATCTCGAGCGTCTGAAAACTGCATTCGGTTTTTCCCAAGACGAGAACCACCCCGAACTCTGTTCTTCTCCAAGGGGACTATGTCGTGGTGACATAGATATTTAATGACAATAATAATTCTTTAAACGTTAAGAATTAAAATATCTTATAAATTATACTTAAAAATCTTACACAGTTCAAATGGAAAAGGGAGATCGTTAAGCTATCTGAAGTGGATCTTATTTCTACAATTCCTCAGTTTACTACATATTCACACTTCTTTTACTTTGATCACTTGCAAACAAGTGCAATCTGTAAGATGTGTCTTAACAAATTTTAGTATCACCAACAAAAGTTTTGCACATGTAGTTTGAAATGACATCTGGAGGCTAAACACCCAAGTCAACTTCGAGTCAACAGCATCCTACTCTCTTATCCTGAGGATTTATTGAAAAGACTATTCGACAATTTTCTGCATACTTTCTATCACTTTTGAAATTCTTTGAAAGTAGCTGCACTCTTCGCAAATTGAAACTTTTCCATTACCCAGCAGATATTAATAACTGATATATCCTAATGCCCGCATAACCGTTTAAACTTTAACTAGAAAATTCACTTGATCAAAATTTATTTCACTTGCGCAATAACAATTTGCTACAGAATTCCAAGATAAGTTAAAAACTAACTGTAAAAACCAATTCAAATATAAATATAATTTTTAAGTAGAGTTTGTGGATCGTAAAGATGATATGCAATGGGGAGATGAAAACTTTTATAGTGGAAATGAATACATTTAATTATTGTTATTGCTAAAAACATTTTCAGCACAATTTTTTTTTACTTTTTTAGTATTTTTATATTATCCTGAAAAGCTAATTATCATAAAACGATAACTGTTATATATATATAAATAACACAAAAATCTTGCCTAAAATTATAAATATATATTTTTTAAAGAAATTTAGTAAAATATAACTTAAAGAAATGTTTCTTTCTTTTTATAAGACGATCCAAAATTCTAAAAATTCTAGAAGTTGGTTTAGTCCATTACTAACTGAAGGGGTTCAAGGCCCCATTGTATATAATTGTAGATATTGTCTCGTTTATGACAATTGTATAATACAGCGTTATTCAAAATTATACATAAAGTATTTCAAATTATATGGAAAGTATTCAGTAATAAATTAAAGTAATGGTTGAATTTAGTCTTCAGTTATTGAGAATATTTGTTCCATCCGATCTCCATGTTTACCCATAGGCCGGATGGAGGTAGTAGTAGAATGACAGTGTCGGAATTGAAGCTCTGGAATTTTATGTTCGTACTGGGCACATTTTTAATTATTATTTCGTAGCAATTAAAATATAATTATCGAAATACCTCGATAAAATTTCAAATATTATTTTTAATTCAAAGTTCAGAACATAATCGCTCACATTCGACAAAATTTCACAATCAGGAAATTGTAAATTTGACAAAGCATTCGGTATCTTTTAAATATGTGACTACTTACCTCATGTCAAATTCCATATTTCATTCATGCTTTTTTTAATATTTCGAATTTATTTTTATTTATAAAAAACCATAATTAAGTTAAATCAATATGTTTTTTTCAAAATACTTCCAATTTGAAACTAAAATTTCAATCATAACAACAATACAAAAAGAATAAGGCAAATTAAATTCATTGTTGTTTTAATAATCAAAATTAGATATCATTAGCAACAGTTTAATTCTAATAATTTCTAAAATTTAAATTCAATAAGAAGATTGATTTAAATGACCCAGTCAATTATTATTCAAGGTAAATTGATTATTTGAGATTTTAAAATGACAAATTTAAAGTCGGACAATGTGGAAATCAAATCGGATCGAGATTTTGGGATTTGGCACTCAAAGAACATGCTTCTGGGAAAAAGGTTTTTCGTGGGGATTAGTATTTTTCTCCAATCAGCAATTGATAATTTTAGAACGGGGAATACGATAATGCCATGTCCACGTTTTTCGTTAATAATAACAACAGTGGGAATAGTTTATATAAAGGTCAAATCTCCGGTCTTAAAGCGCGGGTTTTTCATTTAATGTCGAAAATATCGGTTAAAAATCGTTTTTTTTTAATAATTTGCAAAGGCGGTTCTGATTGATATGGAAGAAGGTGTCGTTAGTGAAATCATGAAGAGTTCAATCAGAAACCTCTTTGATCACAAACAACTAATTACCGATGTTTCTGGTTCGGGGAATAACTGGTGAGAATCAGGCATCTGTTTGTTGAGTTTTTTACCTGATTATCAAAAAAGATTTTATTTTAAAATACTTTTATTAAATCTTAATTACAAAATGAATTAATTAACAATTAAAATAAAAACAAAATACTTTAAAAAGGTTTATAGCTCCTCGCCTGTATTGGATCACAATACAATAAATCTTAATTTAATTTATTAAATATTAATTTAATATATTTAAATTAATATTTATTAATATTTATTAATATTTATTTATTTAATATTTATTAATATTTATTATTTATATATATATATATATATATATATATATATATATATATATATTTATATATATTTATTTATTTAATATTTATTAATATTTATTAATATTTATAATTTAAATTTTAATTTATTTTAAAGTACAACATAAAGATATTTAAAAACATTAAAAATATTAAATCTTTTCAAATCTTCATATTAAAATTTAAATAAAAATTTAAATTAATATTAATATAAATATTAATTTAATTTATTAAATATTAATTTAATATATTTAAATTAATATTTATGGCCGACAAATGGGATATTGGAAGGACGTCACTGACCAAACACAAGATCGAAACGCATGGAGAACCACCACCACAATACCAATGGGGTTGTTGAGAGACAGTTCAGAACAATTAGGGATGCCATGAATACAGGGTGCGGCAGTTATTTGAGAACACGTAATATAGACACCATATCTTTTTGTGTGTTATAATTACATAATTTTATTTTTGCTGGTAGACATGGCAGAAGCTACTCTTACGAATG
>MQRK01217731.1:18891-29317 GCA_001938485.1 Girardia tigrina
TATATATATATATATATATATATATATATATATATATATATATATATAATGGCAAAACATGCTTTTGAATAAAAATTTTAAATTAAAATGGCTTTATTATTTTTTATTATTTATCTAAATTAGTGCAAAATCAGGTTAAATTTATTATACAAATAACATCATATAAAACATATATTACTTTTAAAAATTCTGTTGTTTTGATACAGAATTATTATTTATTGTCATATAATTATGTAGTAATAAAATAACCCATTTGAAAAAGTGTAGATATACGAAATATGTTTTGGATATTTATGCATTAAATTATGCTTTGTTTATTGATATTCAATTCGTATTTCATATTTAAACTAAAATAAACTTGAGCTTCATTCCAGGGCAACAGGAAATTTGGAATATGGAAATAAATATCACGAGAAAATCTCGGAAAATATCAGAAAGTCTGCCGAAATGTGTGATTGTTTACAATGTTTTTTCATTTTACATTCAATGGGAGGCGGTAAATTTCTTTCTCTATTAACAATTAGAATTTGGTCTTTTAATAGGCACTGGGTCTGGATTAGGAACACATGTAGCTCAATTGTTAGCAGACGAATATCCTGATGTTTATCGGTATTATTTGATATTTCATGTCGCACCCTTGTTTTTACTGCACTGATTATTAGCGTTGCATTGATTCTCGATTTCTTTCTTTATATCTTTGAAATTCAGATCTTAGAAAAGTAACCAATCTCAAATTATTATTATTTCTAATTTATTTTATTCCACGATTTTTTGTGATAAATCATTTTCAGAAACATCAACCATCAGCAAACACAACAATTAGTTTCCTTTACTTTGAAATATTGAACAATTGATATTATTAAAATTTATGACGTTGAATTACTTCAAGTATTTTTTTAAACTTTAATCAGTTTTTACTCGTTCTTATTACTTGTTCCTGTATCGATAACAGAAGACCTTGAGATCATTAATGTTCTTCTATAATTCCAATGATTCGGAAGAAGGATGATATGCTCTCAGTTTTACATCGAACTGAAGTCGTCGTTTCATCGTTTGGATACTCTATGTATCCTGTGGTTGAAACTGATGTACGATTTCAGTTGCAGAAATGATTGAACTCTTCCACAACACGTTTAATCATACTGCCAGTTCGAAGAGTTCATCCAAAATCTACTGCTTTTTGTCATTGTTTCATGAAAATCATAGGAGTTGACTTGTATTTTGAACACATACATGACGTCCTGTAGTCTTAGATACCTATCGCACCAACCACTTCTCACTCCTTTGGCATGTAAAACGAAAAAGACATTTCAGTCAAATTGCATCGATGAGATTTCGGATTGTTTTGGATTTGATGGGAAGGCTAAATATTTATTAATGATCAGAATTTCATCATGATAAGATTAATAGTTAATTCCGAATCATGAATTAAAATATTTATAATTGTTAAACTTTAATTAGCCACAAAGGAATACTTGACGATAAAGTTTAATATATTTTAATATTATTGCCTCAAAATGAAACGAGTCGTCAATTAGTGAACTTACATAATGTACTGATATTAGTGTCATTGATTCTCGTTCCTGGTCGTTTTCTTTTGTTATCGGTTTTTTGTATTGTCAAATTCAGTTCGGTTTTCATCAGTTTTAAGAAGTTCCTTGTTTAAATTTAAACCTCAGTAACAGCATTCTGTTGTGTCGGATCGTACATTTCAATGGATTCTGTTTTTTCTTCTGACATCATTGAAGATGGCTCAGACACCATCAAAATATCTCAGTCGCTATTAAAAATGTCAGTGCCATTCTGACAAAAATTCGATAGTCAATCTTGACACTTAGTTCGATGTACGTTCACACCAAGGTGTTTCATAGCAAACTCTCTATCCCGATGAAGAGTTGCTAAAATAAAAAAATATCAAAAAGGAAAATATCCGACATTTTTATTGTTCCAACATCACAAAATACAATCAGCTTTGTTTTTTTTTAAACTCGTACGTAAATGTTCTTTACTAGTTATTTGAAAATATCGATGAAAATGTCTTCAAAACTAGGAGTGAAAGAGAGTAATAATTGGCATCTAAGTTCGTAGCATGGGTCTCAAGCCTTGGTAATGATTGAAACTTGAATGGCAATTGATTGAAGCAGATCGGCTGGAAGAACTGCCGAGGTGTGATGGAACAAGGATTCTTGCGACGTCATGCACTGCGGCTTTAAACGCTATTCGTTTAGGTCCAGCCAACATTGGGGACTACCTCGGGAGTCTAGAAAATAAGGATGGTATCGAAATTGTATTGGTTGTTTCGTCAACTGGAAGGTATCGATCTATTCCTCCACCAAGACAAGGGTAAGTTGATGAGGGAACCTTCTGTATACTCTTTTGGCTACGAAAAAGTCACTTTTATGGAATATGTTCACTGAAATACAAGGCAAATAATTACCACTAATTGCTAATAAGAGATTTTTATCTCCTATCCGTTAAAACATTTATCTGTAAGTATGATTTGATTGAGATTAAAAATAATATAGCGATTGTCTAGTGTTAATATTTCAGTTGACACTGCATATTTTATTTTATCATATTATTTCCTTTTCCAATCATTTCTTGTTAATCTCTCCTGAAGAGTATATATTTTACTTAAAACATTTTTGAAAGTAAAGTTTTAATTCCAGACTCTGAATTTATCCATTCTTAATTAAATTCAAATATCGACTGCATAGATGAAACTGATGTATAAAAAAATTTCCCTTCTTGAATGTGTAATAATATTTATATAATAATATTTAATAATATTTATACAACAACAGTCATTAGACATGCAAAAGTAATTTTCGGATTCCAAGAGTAACATAAATTCTGATAAAGTGTTTAGTTCGTAAAGTTTTGAATTTAGCATCTATTTTCAAAATTTTCTTTAGCGAAATCATTAGATTTATTCGGAAGTAATGTCATGAAAAGTACAAATAAATCAATTTCAAATAATAAGAATTAAAAAATATCCATCGGCTCCAGGGTATGAGAGGCTTCAATCTAAAACATTCAATATATAAAACACAAGAAAATGTTCATTGCAAGTTTTATTCATCATTTTTCACTGCTAATTTTTAAAATTTGATTATTTAACTATTGAAAATTTTTTTTCATAGAAAATTTAAGTTTAAATCAAGTTACTTTCGAAAAATCAGAATATTTAGTAAATCGATAAAGTATCGAAAAATGATATGCAACATACGAAACAAAACATTTGAACATATTCCTCACAAAAGTATAAGACAATCATTTATACGAGAAGTTAGTTAATTTTTAGTTCGCTGATTGAAATATAAATAATTTAAAAAATTATTTTGGAATTGAAATCAAATTTAAAATTAATACGTAGAATATTTTAAAATACTTAAATATTTTAAATTTTAAATTGAAAATATTCTTTAGAATTTAAATTAAATTAAAATATTATGAAAGTAGAAATATGAGTTGATCAAAACATATCTGATTAAGTAGTTTTAAAATTAATAATTTTAGTCAAAATTTGATTACTATTAAAAAATTTATTGATATTTGTAAAAATTAATTTTTTAAATTGAATTAAGGACATGATTAAAAAATTAAATATTTAAAATATAAAAAATTGAATATAAAATATAAGGTATTTTCAAAAATTTCAAAAAATAGTAAAAATATTATAAAATGTTTATTTAAACTGCAAAATTAAAAACAGTATAAAATATTTCATTTGAAAAACAAAATTATAAAAAACAGTATAAAAAGATTAAAACAAACAACAAATTTAAAAAATAAAATATAGTGAAATTAGAAAAATTTATAAATGTCTAAAAAATTAAAATTAAATATACTGTAAAATAAATGTTTTTATAAGAATTTTAAAATTAAATATTATTTTGATTTGATTAAAATTTTTAAAAAAATGAAAAATTATTTAAAAAATACAAATCGTCGAATAGATTATTAAGTTAGAAAATAGTTGAAAATTTTGTTGAAAATTGTTTATAATAAATGTATAAATTGAGTAAAAATGATTTCTGAAATTGATGCTACATACACAACTAATAATTTAATTGTTAATTCTTGTTTATATAACATTTCTAAGACTTGTCTTCTGCTTTTCGTATGATATTTAATATTTAAAAGTTCATATTTCAATTAAATTTAAAAGGATTAACCGTTGTTAGATTTGTGAATGCTGTTTTTCCATCTGATGATGACGATGTTATAACCTCACCTTACAACAGTGTTCTTGCAATGAATAAATTAACTGAATTTGCCGATTGTGTAATGCCGGTTGATAATGATTCTCTTATTCAAATGGTGAAAACATGCAATAAATATTCAGAATCAGCTCTAAAGACTAACAACAATAAATCGAATGGTAAACCATTTGATACGATGAATGATATTGTGGCTAATCTTTTATTGAATTTAACAAGGTAAATTAATTTTTATTATGTTTAGAAAATCTATATGAATTATAAAAGTATGACTTGATATTTTTAACTAGATATAACGTGTTTGTCGCCATGGATAAAGGTAGTTATGTGTTACCGTCCTTCCCCACGGGGGGAGGTGGTGTAGAAACCCCATAGGTTTTTAGGGTCACCGTAACCACGGCAACGGGGGCGATCACCTTGGGAACGCTTTTGATTGGTTCCCAGTTCCCTAGCAACGGTTCCGATCACCTTAGCAACGATAACCAAGGAACATTTTTCACTACCAACGGATACAATGATTCAAGGCAGTTGTAACCATGGTAACGGTAACCGTGTCCATAGAAAACGTAAACCTTTCCTGAGAATGTTCGATCTACAAGGAGGATTTATAATAACCGATTAAAATAAATACAAACCTCTATTTAAAAATAATTTTAATCTCAACACTAGAGATAAGGTGAAGGCTTGTGCATAATTGGATGAACCCACGGCTAAGGTCAAAAAGAAGAAGAAAGAAGATGTCGAAAAATAATATTTTTATCTTCTCCCAAGCAACCTCCATCAGATCAAACATCGACCACCAGTTCTAGATAATATATCATCTCATTTCACTTTAGCAATTTCTCTCACAATTAATACAAAATCGCAGCTAAAAAATTAAGTATTGATATTCCTGCTTCATTTACTGATTTTGTTATCTGCTTCAAATTTACTGATAACGATTATTTGATTTTGTATTAATCTTGGTGTGTATTTTGTTTAGAAATTCTAAAATTTGTATATAAAATGTTTTTTATTAGTTTTTGTAAAGCTAAAATTTAAAAAAAAATCATTTTTAAAAATATAAATAAAAATTGTGTATAATTTAATTAATAGATTTTTCGTTTCTATAGTTTGAATATGTCATCTGTTACAGACAAAAGGCAACTGCTTCGTTTTCATAGATTTTTTTTGTGTAAACGCTGCAATGGGATTTTTTTATGTAAAGTGGCGATTGTTGAAAAATTAAAAATAAATGATTCAATGTCCACATGTTTCTATTGAATTTAACTCTGTTCAAATTTTCAAATGAATTTTGTATTTCTTTCTATTATTCTCGGTGTTTCTTTCTAATCTATATCGGTTAATAATTCTTCTTCAAACATTCTCAATGTTAGATCCATCTGCTAATCCAGACAAAATGCACATATCGATTTTAGCAGAGAAATACATCAAAAATAACCAATGGACTTTGAATCAGATGAATGTTGCCGGGATCGATGATGAGGTGAGGATTAAGGTCAAGGAATTGATGTGATCGTTTATGGACAATTATTGTGTTTTATTGTCCCTCTTCCCGGGTGAGATAATATTTTGTTCTTCCCCACGACTCATAGACCCGTCATTTGCGTTAATTTGCCGCAGCGACACCACTGCGCAAAACCCTGTTATCAGTTACCTTACTATTTGGAATAGTAATTTTGATTGTGTAGACTTTATGCTTAGTTGTTTTGAAAGATTAGTTTTAATTTTTAATGATATGATATCACTTGTTAATAATTTAATTTTTATTTGTTTAGCTCTTCTCGATTTGAAGGAACTCTTAATGTTGATCTAAACGAAATATCCATGAATCTAGTACCGTTCCCAAGACTTCATTACTTGATATCATCTCAGTCTCCTTTATACATTCCAGAATCCAAAATGAATCCGTTAATTCAACCGAGAAGGTAAAAGTAGTTTACTTAAATGTTAATGAATACTTTTACTAAAAGATGATTTAGAATCGATCAAATATTTGCAGATTCTTTTTCTAAAGAATTTCAAATGATCAAAGTTGAACCGAAAGCTCACACTTATCTCGCATGTGGACTGTTAGTGAGAGGCAATGTTGAAATTTCTGATATTAGACGCAATATCGACAAGTTATTATTTATATTAGTGTTAATTATGATTGCTTTAATAATAGCCTTATACTTTGACTTTAAAGATTCTTTCACACACACACACAAACACACACATACATATATATATATATATATATGTTTTAAGGATTTATTTTAAAAATCAAAGTTAGACATGTTTCGATCACAATCTTTGATCATCTTCAGCAACTTTATTTTTGTTGTAATTTATTTTGTTTCATTATTATTTTTTTAATTTAATAATTTCTTTAATTTTTATAATATATACGGAAACTAATTTTTATAAAATAATATTAAAGTTCAATTTTGTTGCTTAATATTTTATTTTATTTTATTTAAAGATATTTAATAATGATGCTGATTTGAGTAGATTCTACAATTGAATAAAAGTGCAATTAAGTGGATAATGACATTTCAAATGAATTTTGCCCAAGATACAGTATGGAGACATGAAGGACATTGGGAAGCGTTTCGTGTACAGTACATGGATACCAATTTTTTTCTCGTGAAGCAAAACAAAAACGCACGGAGATTTGCACCAAACTAGTCAGTATGTACCGACGAAGCAACTTTCTTCACCAAATTGTCACATGAGACGAGATTTGAGTGCATTAGGAGAGTCAGGTAGTGTTTTCTCTGAATCCTTGTACAGCCTCAACCAAACCTAAAACTTCGATACTGAAGAAAAATTTAGCCACCAAATTTAGGGATTGATAGGAAGTATTTCTCATTGACGTATTGGTATTTAGACAAGGACAGTAGCTAAATACAGTTCCATCCTGGATGTTCAGAAGTTTGTAATACTCAACGAACGATGCAAAATGATTACCGATTGCTTCCTGTGCCACTTCTTCGATAACGCAAGCCCCACATTGCTACCATGACAAAGGTGAAACTAGAAGAAATAGGATTGCAACTGCTCCAACATGCAATTGTATTGTCCATCAGATTTTTATTTATTCTCCCCATGAAAGCCGTACTCAGAATCAAAAGTTATACATGTTCAGATGACACCAAGGCGGACATCAAACGTTCGATTGTTAGCAAAGATTTAGCCTTCTGCGCTGAGGGTATCAAGAAACTTCTTAGTCATTGAGAACGATGTGTAGCATACGGTGGTAGCTGTTTTGAGCATTTGCAAGATAATGAAGAATAAATATTTAGTGTTGTTGATTTTCTACTTTTACTCAGTAAGGACTTACAGGGTTATCAGTTCAATTTCGTCATTTTCAGTTCAATTTAATCTATTTTAATTTCAATTTCGTCAATTTTGTTTTCAATTTCGTTAAAAAAGCAAAAAGGCATATTATTCTCAAAATCTATATTTTTACATAGGAAATAATCTGAAAAAAAGCATATTGTACAATGACATTATTAGACAGAAGCAACACGTAAAAATCTTAAAACAAAAAATTTACTACAAACCTCTTAGTTCCCTCATCATTTGCCTGAAGAATCCATTGCAATCTTCATTGGTAATTCGGTCAAAACCTTCGTCAATCAACCTGTTGAGCTCGTCACCATTATTTGGAGCAGCGCGCCTGAGTAGTCCTTCCATTTGGCGAACATATTTTCAATAGGGTTGAACTGGGGAGTGTATGGTGGCAAGAAGAGAATTTCGTGTCCTGCTGTTTCAAAGAGTGTTTTGACTTTTTCACTTTTATGAAAAACCACATTATCCATAACAATTGTGCATTTTGTAAAATTTTCTGCGTTTAACCAAGTAACAAAGTCTTGTGTAAAATTTGCAAAGGTCGTTCCATTAAATACTTTGTTCTGTTGCCTGAAAAATTTTGCTCCACCTTTATTGATTGCCGCACAAATAGTCATGTTACGTGACCTAATACCAGGCGCAGTAAGAATTGGAGTTTCTCCCGAGCGCGCTCTTCCATAGCGGCTACGCATGCAAATATTCACACCAATTTCATCCAAAAAGAAAAAAAATACGTCATTTTTTACCACGTTTTTATTAGCTTGCTTTCTTGTCTGTTTGTCTGTTTGTTTGTTTGTCTGTTTGTCTGTCCGGAACAAATCTTGCGATTAATTTTTCGACCACTTTCAGTCATCCAATTTAGCTGAATTTTTTTAGACAGGCTTGGTTCCGATGACAATACAATTTGATAAAAAATAATTTGAAAAAAAATTTTTTTTCTAATTTTTTTGCATTGTATACACTGTATTAAATAGCAATCTTTTCGTTTATTTTCATGAATGAAGTTTTATACAGGCTTGCTTCCGATGACAATACAATTTGATAAAAAAATTTTGAAAAAAAAATTCCAAAATGATAACTAAAAATAGTTAAATAATATTATTAATAAAAAAAATTTTTTATAAAAACAACCACGTTTTTCAAGCATTACCAATGCACTAAAAAATTTTTTTCTAGACATGTGAGAAATTTTATACCTAACCAAAAACGTGGGGCATAGAAATGATCGATTGTTACTAAAAAGCAGTAAAGAGAAAATAGCAGTTACTAATAGCAGTAATTCAGAAATCCGCCCCACGTTTTTGGGTTAGGTATAAAATCGGTATATAAAAAAATTTCTCACATGTCTAGAAAAAAATTATTTTCCTCTTTTTAGTGCATTGGTAATGCTTGAAAAACGTGGTTGTTTTTATAAAAATTTTTTTTTATTAATAATATTATCTGTAATAATAAATCTTGAAATTGGTTCGAGTATTGTATCCGTGCTAACGTATTACTATCTGAGATGCTTCTTTCTGTGACGACCTTTAATCTTGTGAAGGTGTAGTGTAAGTCTTTCAAGCTGTTGTATATTGCAGTAACTAAAATTAGTAACGCTAAAATTAGTGTTCACCTCTAACCTCAGTGAGTTCAGAGTAATATCAGATTTTTCATCGACTCTTGATTGTATAAATGTCTTCATTTGATCTGTGATTTTGGTGTACCTGTGTCCGCCTTTCGGTTTTTGTAAAATTCGATTTTCTTTTTTGTAAACATCAACGATTGATTGAATTGTAGTGCGTAGCAATCTGAATATTAAGACGATTTCTTTAATGGATTTTCCTAACTGATAATTTTCCACTATTAGGTTTCTGACATTCTTTGAAATTTTATTTCTAACCATAAAGCGTTTGTTAAAACAAAATTTTTATACGATTAAAAGATAATAACGAAATTGAAAAAAATGATTAAATTGAACTAAAAAATGACGAAATTGAACTTTAAAATGAGGAAATTGTACTTTTTTTGCATTCAAGAACTTCATATTTTATTTTCACATTATTTTTTTAATTTTTTTTTGCAGATACAGAAATCATTTAAAATTTGTTCATTGGAACAAAGAAGGCTGGAAAGTTGGTCATTGTTTGGTACCACCAAGAGGCCATCGATACTCTCTTCTCAATTTATCAAACAATACGTCAATTCACAAAACATTTGATGAATTACTACAAAAATTCAATAAATTATATAAAAGAAAGGTACTTGTTGAACATTATCAGAAATATTTATCCTCATTACTTAAATTAATTATTTGTAATAAAATAAGAATTACAAAATGTACAAATTATTTAAATATGAAGCGAATATAATTTAATTTCAATTGATACATTGCTTTGGTATACTTGAAAAATTTTTTCTTTCAATGTATAAAGATTATTTCCACAGTTTTGGATAAAGAAATGAAATAAAAATAGTTAACAAATAATTAAGTCTATTAAAATTAATTTCATGTTAATTATTTCCGACTGTTTAAATGTCATGAGAACAAATGATTTTCAAACAGAAAATTACTTCAGACGATACAAATATAATGGGAACTAAACTGGTACCAAATTAAAGCCCATAAAAATTTCATTTCAGTTGAGCTCTTATCTCACTGTTTGAGACATATTCTGCCTCTAATATAGTGGGACTAAATGGAAAAAATACAGTTTTTAAAATGTCAACAATTTTTATTACATTTTATTTAAATCTTACTACAGAAATCTTCTCAGGGATATTTTCAACAATTTTCCAGTTTTTTGCAATCGTTGAGATTGTTTCTCAGTTTATAAATACATTTATATATATATATATATATATATATATATATATATATATATATATAT
>MQRK01217731.1:31006-49127 GCA_001938485.1 Girardia tigrina
ATATATATATATATATATATATATATATATATATATATGTGTGTGTGTGTGTGTAATTGCCGAATTTACGAGCTCGGCAGGTTTTTAAAAAGATTTTTTAATTCAATTATGAATTGATATTAACATTTAAAAGAAATTTAAGTATTTTAATTAAAGTTTTATAATTATGAATTTTAATAATATTTTTAGTAAACGATTTTAACTTACTAAATTTAATATATTTTAAAAATTTATGTTCATTTAAAACATTACGTTTAGCCTTTTCATCCAATAAAATTTAAGAAATTAAAAATTAATATTAAAAACTTTCCTATTCATTGTCTTTTAGATTTGAATACTTAAACAAAAACTATATAAATCAAAGAAAGATGACCTCTGAAAATTGTTGTGAAGAATCTGTTTGTTTTGTAAATAAATGTTTACATTCAAATTGTGATGTTGTTAATAGATGAAAAATTGTTTCCAAGCAAAACTAGTTGCTGTTTTACCCAGTATATACAAACAATTAATATTGTATCCATAACAATGAAAATTAAATTTGAAACACTTGATGCAATGATAGCAAACTTTTCTTGCCATGTGTATCTCTATGTCAGATATGATGACTCTTAAAGGTTCTGATAGTAACATAATAAGAAGTGTATTATATATTCAATTATATTTCGTGTTAATCAATTTTATTTCTTTTCTCTTTTATTATTATCATGCCATATATGTAGGCTCATATTCATCATTATACTCAAGTCGATGACTTTGACAATGAAATGTTTAAGCAAAGTGTGGATTGTCTAAGAGGACTAGAAAGAGATTATCATCAGCTAGAAAAACAATATGGTGGAGTCAATGAAGCAAGAATCACTAATGATATTCCGAGATTACAAATTGCAGATTAAATTAGAGATGTTGATGTAAATAAATTGATATTTTGTACAAGATGTTCTTTTTGATTAAACAACAAAAACTTGATACAAAATATTGAAAAATCTATATGCAATTTATATTTCACTATCAGAACAAAACTGAGTGAATCAAATTTCATTTTATTATTATTATGATAATTATAATTATTACATGGATAATTAACATAAGATAGAATAGGAAATGGAAAATCAATCTTTTGAGTTTTACTTAGGTTAAGAAAGATAATATAACTTGTAAAATGTTTTCATTTATTGGCATAATTACTCCCATCCAGCAATTGATAGTCTCTTAGGGCGTCACTTTCCGTAATAGGACATATTGTTAAGCAGTGTTATGAACATAGAATGCTTCTTTCAGTTAGTTTAACAATGTGACCAATGCATACTTAAGGACAGACAAATATATGGTGTTAAATCTTGGGATTTCATCTCAAAATTTCTGCTTATATTTCTGGAACTTTGATAATTTGCTCAGCGGTAAGACCTTCGTCAATAAGGACCAAGCAAAAGGAGCATAAGAGGATTTCATTGAATCCTGACCACCAAATTTTTCTTTGATGAATTAAAGCACCTCGTGACTCGTTCTGATTCCGATGGTACTTTATTTATATTAAATTAAATAAATATTATGAAAGTTATGACGTTTAGAAATTAACAACCTAACAAAATGCAAAACGTTTGTGTCAACCTATTTTTTCACTTTTCATTTAATTAGTTGATAATTTTCATTCGGGATATAATTAAGATCACAAATACAATCCCAAACATTCATAGAATCAAGGAAATTCATACGCATACTTAAATATTCATTCAGTGAAGCACATTGATCAACTCTCCCTGTGATCATGTTTCTTCGTTTCGGAAAAAACTTGTTTCGCCTGAATATTTTTGGTTTCCCTAATTTCTGAACTTCTTTTCTACATAAGTATTATCTCCGTTCTTCTTATTCACTTCTACGATTTGAAAAGCACGGTTTCGGTATTACCTTGTTTCAAAATTTGTTTCAACGTTTGTTTTACAAAATATTTATTTCTGAGGTAAGTAATTTGACTGCGTTTTTGAAAAGGTATGGCCGATCCTAGACCAGTACGTTGCGCGGCTTTCGGGAGCCGCGCTTTGGGTTTCAATCAGACCGGGATATTAATACTCATGCACATGTCAGTCGGCAATCACTCAAACGTGCCGGGTCACTGGAATCTACATACTTTTCTAGTCAACAGTTTGCTGCACGAATAAGAAGTCCAGATCCTCGCAGCTCAGACCGACATTCGACACTTCATTGGTGTCCGAAGTGGAATCGAGCAATCCTATCAGAATAATTAAATGTTTTTATTTGTCGAAGCGCAGTCGTTGTAGTTTTCATGCAACTGTCACCTGTCACACGCACATTACAAAAATCGTTTCTTCTTACAACAATCATCGCACTCACCCCCACTTAGCACTGTACAACAACACTGACACAGGCACTCCGGTTCACAATGATACAAACACGTCCGCAAGCGGTACAAATTCAGATGTTATCGGTTCAACCAATATGTACGGATCCATCATCTCACGGCTATGTTACCGTTCGATCAACTACGGGCAACAAACACAGAACTGCCGACAGTCATGACACATGACCAGCTGTGCCATAAGCTGTTGAGAGCACACACACCATCGTTCGAAGACTCTTTAGAACAATACTTCCGAGTACAAGTGCTGGGTCATCTGAAACCTACGAAATTCCTACAGAAAATCACCATCGATCTTAGGTGCATCAACCGACCGATAACTTACAACGACGGAGAGCAACGCACTTTACGATGACTACTCTTGCAGACGCTTCCGAACTACAAATGACTGACTTATGCCTCTGTCACGATAAATTCGGTACGGACGTAAAGGATTGCTTTCTCGGATGGGCTCACTACGAGTAAAAACTAGTACCGCCCCTCATTCGAGCAGCAAATGAGGTGGGTGGAAACAAATGCTGCAGCATCTTCACATCCAAGGCCCGAGTGAGAGCGCCCATCACTAGCAACCTTTGATTTTTTTCGACACGAGATCCGCCGTTTCCATTATCCCTCACACGTTCATGTCCAACTTGAAGCGACGTCCGCAGCACCTAACCGCTGCACACGGTACAACCGTCGACACGTACGACACTGTCCATCTCGCGATCATGCTGCACCAATTGAAAAATCAGTTCCCTTGGACATTCACCGTTGCCGGGGTGAAAGAACCCATACTCGGGGTCGATTTCTTGGAACACTTCAGGAAATAAGTTGACCGCAGCATTCGAACTCTCGTAACTTAGGCTCATCACAACATTGACAACAACCCCCGGAACAACAACCACCGGCAGGGACCAGCAGTCACACCGACCACAACCATAGAATGTCAGACACACTCTCGATCATTCACCACAGAACGTTCGATCCATTAACTGGGAACCCACACCGCTGGACAAATTCGCGAGCAATTTCTAGGCCTGCTAGATGACGCGAACGCTGACAACGGGGTCGAGAACTGTCACAATTTATCCGAACACAAGCCGCGGAAGAATTCCGGAAATTGGAGGTAGCTGGAGTCATCCGGCGGACCCCCTCTCCTTGGGCTACTCCGCTTCAGATAGTCAAAAAGAAGGATGGATCACTCACGATCTGCAGGGACTGCTGTGGAGTCTATAAAGTCACTGTACCTGACTCATACCCCATGCCGCTGATAACTGACATTCTGCAGCATTTTGCAGGGGATACGACATTCTAATCACTTGACTTGAGCAAGGCGTACCACCAGACCCCAATGGATGAGGCATTAATCCTATAAACCGCCGTCACTACGCCATTTGGTTTCAATGAGAATCTGTGCATGCCATTTGGGCTCCGAAACGCATCAAAATCATTCCAGAGGTACATTGACATTGTCTTTGATGGGCTCAACAATGTTGTCCCAAATATCGAAGATATCATTGTTGCCTCTAGGAATCACGATGAACACAAAAACACTTATCCAAAGTTCTGATGAAGACTCATGACCACAAACTTCGCATCAAGCGGGACAAATTTCAATTCTTCCAGCCAACAGGGGAGTTCCCTGGTCACAACATTTCCAGTGACGGGATGCAGCCACAAGACAGCAGAATAAAAGTTATTCGAAACTTTCCCCGTCCCAAGATTGTAACGGTTCTCCGTAGCTTTTTGGGGATGGTTAATTATGTCAGGCGTTTCATACCGAACGTGACCGGAACACTTGCCAAACTTACCGCACTTTTTGCTGGGCCAAAACGACCAAAATAGTCTGATCGCGGGAAGCTGACACTGCGTTCCAGCAAGTCAAACAGGAGATGCTCACGACAAACTCGTTACGTTTTCCCGACAGCAATCTCCTGTTAACTCTGATGACCAATGCATCGGGCATTGTCATCGGTGCGGTGCTCATGGACATTCGCGGAGCCCAACCAGAACCAATAGAGTTCTTCTCGCACAAGCTGTCCACATATACATACGTGGTACTCCTCTTTCGACCGAGAACTGTTAGAGGTGGATTTGTCCGTTCGTCACTTTGAGCACTTCATCATTGCCATGCTGACAACGGTCTACAAGGATCAGAATCCCTTAACATTCTATCTTACAATGAAAAATCCGTCACAAAAATCCACGACAACAACATCAAATCAGTTACCTGTCCCAGTTCAGTATCACCGTGTAACATATTAACTAAGCCGACAATGTGGTCGCAAACTGCTTCTCCAAAGCTGACATAATGAGTCTTGACTTCGAAGCGTTATTAGCTACAGAGATCTTGGAAGAGTATCCTCCAACTTTGAAGGATCTCATCTTTTTCAAAAATCCCCCCATCAAAACAGAAAAGGTGCACTAGTATGCGTCACTCCCGGAGTGTCTCTGGCCAAAGATCGATCAAGATCTGTTGACTCAAGTCTTCCAGGCAATCCAAATCTCCTCGCAACCTGGCTCGAAGGCCAATTGCTAACTGATAAGAAACAAATTCATTGGGCCGCTCAATCGCAAAGATATAACTCTTTGGTATAGCACTTGTTTCCAATGACATAGGAAAAAGGTAACGAGACACACTAAACCGCCCTCTTCGACGTTCCCAATCGACAGTCGAATCGACACGGTGCATATGGACATCGTCGGAGTACTTCCCGTGTCATATGGCTACAAGTGAATCCTTATCATTCTAGACAGAACACGAAATGGCCAGAGGCGTTTCCAATCAGATCATTGGCCACTGACCGCATCATCGAAATATTTGTCAATCACCAGATTTCGCGATTCGGCATTCTGAAGAGGATCATTACAGACCAAGGGCGACAATTCGAGTCAGTGATATTCAGTGACCTCCCCATACGGTTGAGGATTCGGAAAATCAGGACCACAGTGTACCATTCTCAAATTAACAGCCTAATATAACGGTTCCGTCGCACCCTGGATAAATTCTTCCGAACGCTGCCACAAACACACGATTGAGCGAAGCAGTTACCACTCATCTTGCTCTGCTGTAGAAAGATTTTCCATAGCAAATATGTGACCTCGCCCATCTAAATGCTCTTCGGCTCAAACACGTCACTAAAAACGAGCTATTTTTCAATAAGGCACCAAGAAACGATGAGATGTTAACTTCGGCACGTGAATATTTTCTACAAGCCGACAGAACGCAACCAAACCCCGAACACTTCGTAAGCACATCTTCGTTACATAAGAACTTGCAATCTCAAAGTTTATCTGGCTCCGAAAAGAAACCAAAACCTCTTTAGAAAGTCGCTACACCTGACCAAATAAGCTCCTAACCATCGCAGTCAATAACAACACATCCAATATTTGGTTCATGGAAAGGAGTTCATCGTGAATATTTTCAAGCTCAAGTCATGTCTACCCTTGGAGAATTTCACTCAAGGTGAAACCAACCCAAAGACGGACAACAGCAACTCCAACAAAAAGACAGCAAAAAAGTATATTGAAAGTATTTAGAATTTGTTTAGGATTAATTTATATTAGTTTGTCAATTATGAAATTTGTAGGCACGATTACAATAAATTCAATTAGTTATAATTTGGCAATGACCTAACATTTTGTTGCTCAGTTTCTTTTGTTTAATTGCTGCATACATAGGCTAATGAACAAATTAATAACATTTAATTAAAATTATTGATTACATGTTTTAATAATTGGAACTATTAAGAATGACTTGTGTCTATGAGGAACCTCAGCATCAGAAACCATGCAAAACATCAGTATTATATTTGGTGGCAAGGCTACTGAGCTACAGATAGTCTTAAATTTATGCAGGTAATTTGAAGCTCAATAATGAGTCTCGGGGTCGCGTAAGAACCCATGTAAACAATGATGAATTGAAGGTAACTGTGGAGTTGGATCCATCACAAAGTGTTCATGATTTATTACTAATGTTAGCTGTTACAAAGCAAACAATATTGAATTACTTGATGGTAGTGAGTGTTTGTTGGTCTGTCGTAAGTGTAATCCATTATGACTTCATGAATCCTGGTTTTTCGATCACATTATATATCTACTCCAACCAATTGGAAGATATGATGCGGAAATTCAAAGAAAAAAAGCCGGTTTGGTGAATATGTCAACTCTTATCTTGCTCTACAACAATTCAAAACCATTACGCACTTAAAACCGTGACAAAACTACAGAACGTAAGTAACATTTTCCATACTCACTACTACTTCTTCTTCAAATCGAACAACGTTTTAATAGGAAAACATTTATTTCCGAAAATATTGTAAAATTTACCTTCCAGAAATTTCTTGATTCTCGCCCATCAAATTTTTATTCAAATGACCTCAACAAAATGCCCCTCAAATGAAAAAAAGTGTGTCGATAGGGAAAATATAATAAATAGAACTTTTTTTTGCTTAAATATAAAAGATAGAATTTTTTTGACGTTAACATAAAACATAATTAATATTATAACATAATATTACAGAATTAATGATTTTTAAGTTTCAGCGGCAGCTCTGAATCTAGCTATCTTAATCTTCTTTAGCTCTTCTAGCTAAAACACCATCTTTGGTTAAACAATTCGATGAATCTTGAATAGTTACTTTCTATAAATAATTCTTTAGTAAAAATCACCGGATCTTGCCTCAAAAATAGAATCACAGCGCATAAATGGCTGCAGTAAATACTAAACTCAAACATTCTTTTACAAGAACATGTCTTCAAATAAAATCTGTAATATTCAGATGATTAATTAAAAATATCATTGCTTAACTGTTCAACAGAATAGAGTCGGCACATTGCAATATTGGATTCTAATCTTTTTGTTTGATTGTCAAAAATATAAACATTAAGAACTTCATTTCTTCTGGTACTGAAAACTTCCATGTTGTAATTATTGATTGAAACCATTAAATTGCAAATATCTTTTGTGAAAAAAAATTTTAGTGCAAATTTCATAGATTCTGCTGGAATTGAAGTGTTCTGGCAATATCTTGGAAGGGGGCACTTTGAATTTGCCCTAGTGCTAAAAGGGTATAAAATCAGAATATTATAAAAATCTGAATTATCATGGCTGGTTTCGTTCATGATATGCTCGAAAATACTTTCGTCATATGTATAAGCGGCAGATCAAAACTTGCCTATTATCACTTGATCTCTAAATTTACTTTTTACATTCTTTAATATATGTCGTATACATTTACATTTAACAGCTAATGGAACTACAATATTCTCTGCTGCAAGTAATCCGAGGTCTCTATCGGACATTATTGTTTTATCATTATTAATGTTGAATGAAGATTTCAGGTTAGAAAGAAAAAAACTTCCAGCTTTCTGTATTCTCTGATTCCACAACTGCAAATGCAAGTAGCGCTAGCTGGTTTCTCCCATCCTATGATACGGCTACCATTGTTATTTCCCCGTTGGGGACAGAGAGAAAGGATCCATAAACATTAATATTCTTCCTATTTTTGCTAAAAAGAATCCTTAGTAGAATCTCTTAAAGAACCCATTTTCAACTTCTAGACCACTTTGAATCGAATCTCGATCAAAACTAGATATCAAAGAGTTTAAACAGCTGTATGTATCTGTCAATACCGTCCTGTTTCTGATTTTAGCAGTATTAATTGCCTTATATGCAGTGATATTACTGATTCTTTCTCCATTCTTATGTGCTCCTCATGTGCTCAACAAGTAAAACCTAGAAAGTTCTGATTATATCATACCATTTAGAGGCTTACAATCTACAGCGCCTCTTTCGCACGAGTGAACCATATTAATTTTTGTAATAATCTATGCATTTATACTATTCTTTATATGAGCATTGATATTAAATCTGCAATTGTCGTCACTACATCCAAGTTTAATACACTTTTTCATTCGCTGCAGCACTTTATAACCAATGTTCTTAATAGCAGCAGATACAGAGAAGATATCCATGAATTTCTGAATTGACGGATACTGACTATTTTCAGGAAACTCGGATGCTAACTTTATAGTTTTGCTGTTGGTCACGGCTTAAGTTGCGGGTTGCATATTAAATGACTAAAATCATTATCATTTTATTAAATAAATGATTCATTACAAAAAACTCACGGCATAGTTATAATCAAACTCTTTTTCTTGGTATAATAATATATTTAAACAAAATAATTTCATATATCTATTTTTATATTTACTTTAATAAAAATTCTATGCTCTATTTTTAGAAAATAAATTCTATTTTATATATTTAAGCAAAAAAATTCTATTTTGTATATTTAAGCAAAAAAAAATTTTTATAATGTCACAATATTATAATACTTTGATTGAATGACAAATATTTGTATTGGTAAATTATCAATAAACTTTGACTTTAGTTCTACAAATTTCATACTTGATGACCAAATATATAACTGTAATAACTTACCATACAGTGTTATACTGATTTATATATAATAAAAATACTTTATTTAATTTAATTTTTATATTTTTTTAGTCTTCACTGGAAGGCCTGACATTATGCTGCCGCTCCAGCATGTGAAAAGACTCAACAAATTATATAATAACATTATTTATATTATTAATAAGACATTCAAAATTCAATATCCAATTAAATATCAACAAGATTAAATAAGTAAAAACAATAAGAAATATTCTACAACACGAAAAATTAATTCTTCCGTAATCAAAACAGGAAAATTATTACAATTATTTTTTCCTTTAAAATTATTTCGTTCTGCAAACAATTTAATGTAAACCCGAAAGTAAAGAAAACAATCACAATTAACTTGGTAATTTCCAGAACAGAAATTTCAAAGAACTAAGTAACTGAATTTCGATCTTAAATTTGATCATATATTAAACCTACAATCAGAAAAAAAATCAATTTTCTATGTTTCGTGGATTAACAAATTCCGATCGATCAAATCATACCGATCCAACTTGACGGTTACATAAAATTATAAATACCGGAGTTTTCTGAAATACGCCCTTGGCGTACCAGAAAAGGTTTGTGTGACGCCATTCTGACTATCGCTAAAATTTTGAATGTTTTGAGGATTCTGTTAAACGCACACAGTTTTTAAAACAATATGCAACAATTATGGAGGGTAGAAAGAAAATGGACGTGAAAAGTAATATGGCGACGAGGAAAAGTACATAAAATCCGACCACTATATCCAAGAAAGCAGGTTACAATGACCCCATTTGAAAAAATCAACAAAATATTTCTGACAATTCGAGGCCCGTTGTGAGTTTCTCAGGTGTGGATGATGGTCATTATACTGATGATGGTGGATTTACCAAGGACATAAACGATGATATGATAAAGAATATGTATATGAAAACATCAATGATGGAAATCAATATCATGATAATTTTGACTGAAATAATGAAATGGCAGTCGAAATAATGTTTATAATCGTTGACTATAACATGATCGAATTTTCAGAAGGCCATTTGTATCTAACATTGATTGCCAATTTGTATCAATCTGTGTATTGATTAATTTCGTATTATTTTGGTTTAATGCCGCGGAGTTTATTTCCAATGTTGATTCAAAGATGTTAAGTTTATTTCAGAAATTAAAAACTTTATTAAAAAATTAATAATTTGTTAAAAAATAAACAATATTTTCGTTTTTTATTGATATAATGTCGCACAAACGATCATATGATTTTGATTTCAAACAGAGACTTATCAAAAATGAGGGAAAATCGTCCAGCCACAGCGTAGATTTATGTTGACGAAAATCGGATTCTAGAATGAAGCCAACTATGTTACCTCAGTCTCCAAGTTGTCCCGGAGACTTACCAGTAGTAGCAGAGTCATGATGTTCGTGGTACTGGGTCCATTTTCAAATAATTATTAGTTCATTGTCTTCTTTTCTTTTATGTGTGGTTTTTTTGATGAAGTTTCTCTCACAAAAAATATTTAATTTATAATTCTTCCGCTAACAAAATTCGTTAATTAACTTTAAAAACTCTTCAAAATTCCAGATTGTTAACAAATATTAAAATTGTCAGCAATAATTCAGATCGCCAATAAATTTTAAAATGTGGTAAAAATTTGAATGACTGCCCACTGGCTCTGATTGATTGACCAATCAAAGCGAGTCATTCGAAAATACCATTAATGGTTATTGAAGTCTAAATTTCGGTAATGTGGTCATCTTTTGAATTATACCTCTTTTAGTTGTGGATTCACAACATATTTTTTTCACACCTATAGTTATTTTCGCGCTCCAATAATCCAGATTTTTTGTTCAATTCACTCAATCAATAATTTTTACCTCTATAATTATTCGTCTTTCCGTGTAAATAAACGATTGATAATTTATAACCCATGAATTTGTAGTTAAGATTATTGGATACTTCACATTGTACTGTAATCAATCTACATTCATGATTCTAGAGTTACTTCTCATAATCTCATCTTCATCTAAATATGGATTCAGAAATTTTAATTTACTTTCATTCGAAACATCTTTCCAACTCTCTTTTCTACTATGCATTTTATTACGACTATTGTATACGAATAAATTCATCCAAAATCTTACTAGTAACAGCCTCTTTCAATTGGAATACGTTTCTGAAAAAAGGTAGTCAATCTTTCAAATCCATAAAGTGTGTTAAGTGGTTGCATCGTAAATATGTTACATATATCAACTATGTTTGGTGCGAATCTAGATGACTTTAGTTTGGCTCATTTTTACTGCAAAACTACAATAACTACAAATTTCAATCCTCAGTTTAACGCAACATAGAACTCTTTAATTGTTATTTTTAACAAACACTCAGAACAAAATTTGGAAATCACAATTGGTTGGATAAACTTCCAGAAGCAGCTTTGTTTACGATATATTCTTAATGACAACGTTCATAAAATTAGCGGAAATGTATTTTATAAAAAAAGAGAGAATTCGGTCAAGTACATTTCAATGCACAAAAAAGATTGAACAATTTGAATATTTTGATTAGTTGAATTTATGACTGTAAAAATTGACAATAAAAAACTTCATTTTTTTGTTAATTTGTAAAAAGTTACTGTATAAAAAAATACATTTATTTTATTCTAGAAAATATTTTTATAAAAGTTATGATGATTGAATATAAAAAATAAAGGAGATTTTATTTAAAATGAAAAAAGGTGTTTTTGTTTACGGTTGATTTGCGGCTATTACGATTTGCAACAGTTTCATTTTGGGTTTATGACGATGAATGTTATGTTTGGAGTGAAGCGAATAGTTAAAATGAACGATTGGAAATGTCAATTATGGATAAAGAAATATATATTTTATGATGAACTTGATTTTAATTTATTGGAAACGATAAAATTCACATTTTTAAACAAAATTGTTTGGCAATGCCAAGATAGCCGACATGTGTTTTCATACGAAAAATTAAAATTTGGAGATTATTTATTATGGAGCATTTGCGGGGGCGAAAATGTGACAAAAGACTACGAACTTCATGATGCTTCGGAGATTGATAATGAGATTGTACATTGCATCTAGAATTCGTTGCCGAGAGCGTCCACAAAACAAATCGAGATCTGGTGCCCATCGAGTGTGAGATCATTAGAGCTATCAATTATGGTAAATTATTCCCACCGACCTCACCACCGCCCCACGACTGCAGGGTACTGTGACCGCGCTGCTTTCGCTCTCCTATCAAGCTTTGTTACTCAGATTCAAATCAAACAACGAATTAACCTCACCATTCGATAATAATAAAGAAGACAAATCAAATTCTGTGATATCTGATATTATCAATTTATCAAATTACTACCATCAATGCTCTATCAACAAATTTCATTACCATCCCATTCCATTTATCGATACCGACTTTTAAATAAAGTAAACTTTATTTGTTAACAATATCCTCTAGAACTCACTATTCATGTTGTGCGATATACTATTGACTCTTCGTTATATTCTTTCAATTATCATTTAGTTAGTTTAATATATTATTTACATTTATTAATATGTCATTTATTTATTTTATAAATATAAATATATAATTTTTATAATTATAAGCTTATAATTATAATTATAAATTATAATTTATAAACCCATTAATGAAGAAATTGAAAGTAAAATACAACTGTCGATTTTAGATGATCACAAACTCTATCATTGACTTACATTAAAATTTCAAAGCAAGTCTTGGATTGATAGAAACGTTTGTGAAACTTCCTAATTTCATCCTCCGTAGTAAAACGACTACTACGCAACTATTTCCATCAGAATTAGCAAAGAAAGTAGTGAAATTTATCTGTTATCGTAAAGAGCAACGAAGAAAATATCAGTAGCGACCAGAAAATGTTCACAAAATGGACGAAATCGAAATATTTTCGGATATGCCCTTAGATTCAGCAGTGGATTCTTGTAGTATATAGCATGATGTAATGATTACAACTGGACATGAAGAAAGTTGAATCACAGTGTGTCTGTCAACTATGACTGATTTGCGTGCATAATTACCTTTTGTCGTGTTAAAAAGAAAAATAAACCTAAAGGAATTGATTAATTAAATGAAACCCTTTGTCGTCTGCCGGGATCGACTAACACCGGGTAAGGTCTTCTGGTGGAGGAGCACGTCGATTTGGCTGCGCGCGTGCAACGAGGACAGCGTTGCGAGGATCGTGAGCGTGTCGATAATGTTGACGACGAACTCCAGTGACCGGTACTCGTCGAGCAGCCTGAGCAGACAGTGGCGCGTCTCTTCGATCGTGTCGGACTCATGGAAGCATTGCGTCTTTTTGATCGACTCGATCTTCAGTATGGGTCGCTCCTTGAACATCGTCGGGAGAATCGATCATGCAAATCGCCCTCTCAATCGAAAAAATCGAATTATCCAACGTTAAATCATCGGATTTGGTGGCAATTATTTTGTCGAGAATCGAACTCAAATCCGAATCGAATTCATTAATGTATTTTGATATTTCAATGAAATTATCGCATGCTATGTCTGATAAAATAGTGTCGAGATTCTATCGATCGATTTATTGGGGATCTCAGGGATGATGATGAACGAGTATCTCGTGTATCCCGGTGATGCGATCTTACGGGAGATCAATCTCAACTGATTTACCGAAATATTATCAAATGAATGAAATGTATATCGAATCATTCGATTTTTAATTTTATTATTATAAGTTGGACAATTCTTTAGCGAATCGGTCTCATCGCTTTTCATGGTTGTCGACAGTTTATTATTAATGTATTAATTTAATCGATGAAAATCGATTATCGATTTGCCGAAACCAAATAACGAAATGAGATTCAAAAATTCAAAAGAAAATCTTTATTTACAAATTTAATAAATGTGATGTACATGGCATATTATTTAAACAAGTTTGGATTAACAAAACGAATAATTATCGATATTGTTATTGTCAATTTGAAAGAAAGTCTATTTTCAAGTTTTTGAGAATTTATTTTCGCAGACAAATTTATAAAAAAATCATTTGATTTTGGTTGATGATTTGCCTGAGAAAATTTGTAATTATAAATAAGAAATATAGGATTTTATGTATATATATTTAATATTTATAAATACTGATTAAAATTTGTGTCACTACAAAACCAAACAACCGTATGACGTGGATTATCAAGAAGTGGGGTAGCTTCACATTTTACCAAAAATCTTGGTGTGAGAATAATTTTACGTCAATTAATCATTGAGGCATGTCGTGTAGCTATGAAGGCTACCAAGACAACTATGGAATACATTCCCGATGATTGCACGAAGATTCTTAACCCATCGAATACGTCAAGGAACAAGCCGTTTAAAGGTAATTGTTCCGGATTTATCGGGAGTGATGTAAAGTAAAAATTTAACTTTCAAAGTTTCATTTTAAAAGGTTGAATTAAAAAGTAAAATAAATTCAAAAGAAGTAAGAGTTTTGTGTTTTAAAAAAGAGAAAAATATGTGTATATATTTATGTAAAAAAGATTTAGTTATTGAGAAAAGGAAATTATGTTTTAATTTGAAGGAATTTGTGCTGTTATTGTTGTTAAAATTTGAATTGAAAATTTAAAGTGAGTAATTGGAAACTAGTAAAAGCGGTAACTCCACGTGTAAATTAGAGAAGAAATATATTCATTGAATTCAGAGAATTATATTTTTATTTCTCATAGCGTTTTGTTTTTGAATTTAAATTGACAAGAATAAGTGAGCGAATTAGAAGTTGGAAAAGAGGCAAATGAATACCAAAACGAGGAGTTCCCAAGCAGGACCTCAGTTTTGTATCCATAGGAAATTGCATTAGGGAAATTATGCAAAAGAATCAGGTCTGGAGCACTGGTTTATCTGGCTACAGTGTTAGAAAATTCTGGATCTGAGGTGGTTGAGTTAACGGAGAATGCAACAAGAGATAAAAACAAGGAAACAAAAACTGGTCATTGTCACTCACATCTCACAAACCGGAACGACAAAAATTGTACAACCAGAAATCCCATTGATCTTGCACCGATATGAGAACGCCCAAGGGCTTTTGTTAGGACCCAAATCGATAATTGTTGGGCGATCGTCTCAATTCCGATGAGACAAATATTAAAAACTAGTACCGTGAATTTTATGAAAACTCATTACAAGTTAAAAGTCGACCAATTGGTCGTACACCTTTAGGAAATCCTCAAACACCCGTAAGGCTTACATGGTGTGTCTTCCTAAGTGTACGGTATCAGTTCTTCATATCAAGACGTCATCAGTTGTACTAGTAAAGGTTTCAGAATCAGCTCAAGATGAAATATTGTACCCATTGCAAGAAGCTGCACCATGCATGGACTCGAATGTCATCCCATCAGAGGAAGATGATGATGAGAATGATGAATTTGCTGATGTGGATGAAATAGACATATGAATATATTATATGATATTTTTGAATTATCAAAATTATACCGGTGCTAGAAACAATTTCTTACTCTTACATGCATCTGATATTAGAATTATATGATATGACTAATTATGTTATTGAATTTTTCAATGTAATGTCTATTAAATAGTTTCACTTGAGAATGTGGCGTTTATTTGAAGGGTGGTGTTTAATCGAAGTAATACAGTATTTGATATTTATTATTGATGCTATTATTTCTTTCATTTATGTAAATTATGTAGTCACGATTGTGGCGGAAGATAATTAAAATAAAAATTTTAATTATAATTTGATAAATAAACTGAAAATGTTTATCTTCTTACAGTAAATATTATAAATTTGATGATTATATCGGCCGATTTTGAATTTTCCTATTTTTTGTCGAATTTTTCTTGGGGTAATTAATCAATCCAGAAGAAGTAGATCTACATCGTACATATCAATTACTTTTTGCTGATCAGTAAAACATTGTTTGTCGAAAGTAAAATCAGACTAGCATTCACAAAAATTTAGTATTCCTTAAAAATTTTAAAATATTTTAACGATGAAATCATTTTTAGCAAAATTGTAAGTCATTTTAAAGTGTCTAGTATTCACAATCTAATTACAATAAAATACAAAAACTATAAAATACAAAATCAAAATTAATATTGTTGTAAATTTCCATTATTTTTTGTACAAATCTATGTAAATTTATGTAAAGTATTTTTGTAAGTTCATTATCATGTACAAATTTAATTTTTATGTTATTGTGTATTAGAAAAATTTAAAATTGTTATTTATGATTTTTTTATTTAGAAAGTTTGTTTAAGTGGTTTAAATGTCACAAGAAATAGCTTTATTATTAATAATTTATTATTATTATTATTATTATTATTATTATTATTATTATTATTATTATTATTATTATTATTATTAGTTTGTTATTTATTGACTCTAATTTCGAATCGAAATAATAAAAAATTCTGGAAATAAAATAACTTGAAACAAGTAATGCAAGTTGTCGATCTCTTGTAGATTGAGCGCACTTTAAGCTGTAGCCGTACTTGGAAAAGGTGCTTCGTTTAGATTCATTACAATGTAATTGTATGGATCAAGTCGCAGATAATTACATCTCAATATTTACACTGAATGGAAATTTCGTGTTGGAATAACTGTTCAAAACACAATTTCGACAGTTTTTGAACAAGCAGCCATTAATATTTTAATAATTGCTTTCAGTGATTGCCATTGTATAAGCTTATATATTATTTTATTTTTAAGTGTCATATATTTTTATTTATAATTATTTTGTTAAATTTATATTAGCTTATTTATCACATTAACCTATTTATTATAAAATAATAATAATTATTGTTTAAATTACAAATTTAATTTAAATACATATATTGCACGTTCCAAAAACTGTTCAAAGGAAAACTGAACTTAAGAATTTTGACCAAAAACTAACGACGAGTTAAAGGGCAAATCCTCTCGGTCACTGGCCCTATTTTAAATAAAAAATAGTTATAAATTTACTGGACACTTTCTTCAACCCCATTTTTTATTAGAATCATTATAACGTATTTTACTTATCGATTTAACATGTATATTTATACTATTATATCGTTTAATTATTCTATTTAAAGTGTAGCACCACCTGCCATCAAAATTTAACAACAGTTAAAGTTCTATAATCCGATTCTGAAGTTTGGCAATAATTCATTTCATCTCTCATGATAAAGTTTTCATCACAATTCACCGTCAAAAAGCAAAATGTTCGAGTCTCAAACCATGAATTTAAGTTATATACAACAAACTAGAGGATAATAAAATGTTTTAGAGTTGAGCGCAATGAAGACTCTATCATTAAAATCATCCAGAGTTATTGTAGAATAAAACTTCTCAAATAGTGAGATAACACGAAGAAAAGAATTTATTTCGTTCTTAAATTAAGTTATTTAAAATAATAAAGTTTTATATATGTTTTCTTAGGATAATTCTATGGATAATGTTGGGTATATAGGCATTTTACAGAATTACTCTCAGTTTAATTAGATTATCTGACTCCCAACTTCGAAGGTTCTTCCAACTTGATTTAATCAAACAAGGCTTCAATTATTTTCAATAAGATTTATTATCAAATACAATCGTATAAATTCGAACATTTTAATCACAATTTCAAATATTAATAATCAGACGACTCTGGTTTCAAATTTAACAATTTAATCATAATTTAAATTTTTCTTTTACCAAGATTTTTTTTGCAATTTTGAGTTTTTAAAGGGTATTTATACCCAATTTTTTAATATTAAAAAATTTAAAAAATAAAAAAAAACGTATATGTATTTATTTAGAGCCATTAGACTCATTTATCATTTTCAATTTTTATTATTATTATAAGAGCTAATAAGCTCATTTATAATTTATAGAATTTCGAGCCATTAGCTCATTTATCATTTTATTATTTCTTTAAATTTTTAATTGGGTAATAAATTATTCTCAATTTGTTTTGTTCAATCTCACTGGATTTGATTCTAATTTTTTTAAATTGAGTTTTTTCATTTATTTAAAATTTTAAAATTTCAAAGTGAGTTTTTTTTATAAATTTTTATATAAAAAATAATAATAATTACCATAGTAATAATTATAATAATAATAATATAATAATAGTAATAATATTAATGATAAGGATATTAATAATAATGATAATAATACTATAAGAATAAAATTAATAATACTAATAACAATATAATAATAATAATAATGCTAATAATAATAATAATTGTAAGTAGCGTTTATGCCACTTTCATTATTATCATATTCTTGAGCCATGATTTAACACCACAAAAATTTATTAATATAACAATTCACATTTCTAAAACAAAT
>MQRK01217738.1:36209-50955 GCA_001938485.1 Girardia tigrina
TGGGTGGACCCTCTAAAGAGCCTTAGGCTCAATACCATTACAGAGATGGGAGGCCCACATCGGAGAGACAAATCGTCATCTCAAAATCCGGATTAGCGAGCACTCGCAAATGAGTCGATGGAGTAAGGTCTTGATCATTGGTTATGTTGTAAGGATAGAACCTCATCTATTTCAAAAGATAAGTTTTCTGTTCTACAAAAGGGTTTTGATTCACATTATGAACGACAGTTTTGTGAATCTCTACTAATAAGACACTACAACCCATCAATTAACATTCAGAATGGGCAAAGTAAGGTTATTTCAATACTTAAAATTTTTAATTAAAGTATTTTTGCAATTATTACCCAATAATACTTTAATAAATAATAATATTAAATCCCTAATATACCTTTTAAAGTAAAATATATCTATTAAAATTGTATTATTCAAACAATTCAATATTCATTTACTAAACATCCAAAAATTGCTGATGATGATGTATGTAAACATCGAAACATGTCCAATAATTATATAAAAAAAAGCTTTAATCAAATTATATTTTCGATATATGTATATACCCTAACCCAAACAATAATATTCATTACTTAATTTATGAATATTTATTATTTACTTTTTTATTGTTTGTAAAAATATTGTCAAGCAAACATTTTTAAATAATCCCACCTGAATCAATTATAAAATGGGAATATAATAACTGAAGCAACACGTTTCATAACATTCATTTTGAAATATTTTATAATTGAAAATAAAGATGAAGTAAATTATTCAAAATTATGTTTAATTAGATAATAAATATATATTGATTAATTTGTGATTATTTTTTAGTTAATTTATGAATATTTATTAATTATTTTGTTTCCGATGGGAAAGACATTATTAAGAACACCAATTTGACTTTTTATATTTTGGTAAAGACTTTGACTTTTTTACTTGGTAAAGAAAGCCACGATGCCATGCCTCAATATAATTGGTTGTATTAAGCAATCCTTCCAAAACACTTCCATGATAGTTCCACATCTTGATCTCGAAAGTGAGAGACCTTATCCGTTATCCTTATTGTAATTTTAGACAAATTTATTTTAAACGGACTAATTTTAATCGACTTTAATTTAAGACAAATTTCTTGTTAGGTTAATTAATTTGTTTAGACCAATTGACCTAAAGCCCCTAATGTACATTAACATCAAATGAAATTGACTGGGATATTATTAATTATTTAGGTTTATTAACAACATCAATATGATGTTTACAACATTTATTAATACCACAAGCGCATTCACTATTTGACATCTCTCTTGATCAATATATTTCTGAGTTCAAACTAATTATTAATTAATTAATCAATATGATGTTTACAACATTTATTAATACCACAAGCGCATTCACTATTTGACATCTCTCTTGATCAATATATTTCTGAGTTCAAACTAATTATTTTCAATAAATGAAAATCTTGTAATAAAAATTATTAATTATAAAGAATTTAATTGGTTAAAATTAAATCTAAACATTTTTTTTAAAAAAAAGAACATATTAAATTAATATATTAAAATTTTAAATTACATTAAAAAATGAATAATACATTCAAAAATTATTTAAAATCTTTTTACTTTAAAATTAAATTAAATTATTTCTAATTAGTAGGAATCAAAGAAAATACCAATCATCCATCTGTGCAGGAGAGGCACAATCCGAATCAACATACAACATGCACAATATCAATACACAATTCAAAACATTCCTCACAAGGTTAATACAGTTTGCACATATCGTTTATGTATATATATAAATAACATTTAATTGTTGTTTCTGAACGGAAATCATATCTAAGCTGGTAGAAAATATATTATACAGCTTCGAATATTAAAAGGGTAAATAACTAAGAACAAAAGCAAAATAGTCGATTTTACAGGATAAAATATGGATTTTCGAGAGCTGCACGATGGGAAAAATAATATGTTCCAACATAATGTAAGTCTGAAAAATAAATTGGATATTCTCGAAAAATATTATTTGGTAAATATCTTAACTACCCAGTTACGTGGTGCGCTAAATAAGTAGTGAGCCTAACATAAAAATAATAATCCGATTCCAATGAAATTTATTTTTCATAACAAGCAATTTATAAAGGTATCAATTAATACAAGCATTGTTTGACATTAATATGTACTCTTTTTTAGGCCAAAATATTTATTTTTATTGATAATAATGGACATTTCATTATTGAATCAAGCGAATCAAAATTCCACTGAAAAAGAAAAAAATATTGTCGTAAAATACTCATTATCAACTTAAGCATCATTTACCTTCCGAGTCTCAATAATTTCTAGTTTTATAAAACAAAAATTATATTTTTTTTAGTACGTTATGATTTCCAAAAGTCTGTATACTGATAGATTAATTTAAAATGTATGAGCCGGCTTTTGTACATCTATGTAGATAAAAACTATGGCATTTTTCAATGTTTGACTATTTTGTCAGAAAAAAATTTGCAATTATTCCTTTTAATATGACATCTGACGTTGAAATTTGCTTCTTAAGAAAATTGAATCTGATGAATTAATGTGTCAATGAAGTGATGCATATGGCGAAGAGCTTCTTTCGTGATTGAAAACTTACCACTGGATTAAATAATTTAAGTGCGGAAATACAAAGTGGCATGATGAGCAAAGGGACGGGAGATCCTAAGAAATCGTTGGAGACACATTGAGAAAACTTAAAAAAATGTGTGGTGACATGATCTGAAGATGACAAAGGAAAAACACATAAATGATTTAAATGTGATTTATGGAACATGGCATAGCATGCTCCATTCCCCGATAGTAAGGAAGTTTTTCTCGCGGTTTGTGCCTTACTAAAAAATAGATTCTTATAACTATTTTTTATGGATTCATGTAGTGTTGCTCACACTAATCACACTGACAGAGTCATAAAAATCAATGAATAGTCACGCTGTAAAAGAAGCTAGTAAGAAAAGGTGAAATCCCTACGATCTTCCTCCAAGTGATTTCTTCATGTACTACTTATTGAAAAGGCAAAAAATAAGAAACGATTTTCAGACAAAGAAGAATTGATACAAGCGGAGATAAGTCCACTAACTGGTATAAAATATCCTTTTCCGACTTCGTCAGACGGGGGAATGCGTGCGTTGAGAATGCTTTAGGTAATGTCGAAAAGTAGTTTGCTTCCATAATTTTTAAGATATTTGTAAAACATAGACGTATTTTGGCATTTATTTCTCGCTTTTTAGTTATGAAGTATGTAGATTTTTTTGAGATAACCATGTATATTTTGATAATATAAATTTCTAATTATATAATTCCTTTCACAGGTTAACCGAGAAGTCGTTGTCGAGTTAAAGTAAAAAATTAAATAATTGTCTTGCAAATGCATAAAAAAGCTACTGCTCTGTGCTACACATTGTTTCCAACTTATGTTATACCTAACAACATCAAAGATGACTGGGCAATTAGTAGAAATCTAACGATCGATGTCCGCCTTAGTGTCATTAGCAAATGAGTAACATTATGTATTTTGGATGTGTTGTCAGTTGCAATTCTATATCTTCTAGTTTTGTCTTTTTCCTCGCAGCAGTGTGACACCTTGAGTTATTGTGAAAGAGTCGGCAGTCGTCTTTCTACATGTATTCTGAGTATTGCGACCGCCAGCAAATCCAAAATGTAAATGTATTTAGCGACCTCATAATTGGTCCACATGACAATATGCCAATGAGAACTCTGCATCAATTCCAAAAAAATGTTATTTAAATGTTTCTTCAATACCAGAGAGCGTTGAAGTTTTGTTTTTGATGCCTTATGGCGACCACACCAGAATTTATGCAAAACACCAACTTGGTTCTCCAAATACAATTCTCGTTTCCTCTGATATTTTTATGCAGAAAGTTGTTTTTTCAATACTTAGTAAGAATTTAAGTGATAATGTGTTTAGCCTTGCTTTATCATACACTAAAAATGGTTAACATGTATTGCACATGAAACGTTTCCATATACCTTACAAGTGTATTTACACGGTATCTTGGACAAAATTCAGTCACAATTCCATTGTCCGTGTCGTTGTTGCTTTATTTCTTCGCAGAATCTCCTCAAATTGATGGCAAATCGATTGTCAAAAATATTTTTATTAATAATATAATTAAATTGCCGAAAGACATTTGCCTTTTAACATAATACTTTTACCATTTCAAAAATAATAAACATTTTTTATTGTTAATTTACCGAATCCTGTTTTAAGAGAATCATTTTCATATAAATACTTCGTTTACATTTTAATTTGAATAAAAATCTTAGAAACGTTTTAATATGTTAAAACTGGATTGGATAAATAAATAATTATATATTATAAAAATATTTATAAATTACGATTTTCCAATGTTCTTTGATAATTTTTTCCTTTTGCCGAATAGCTAGAATATTACTTTCAGTTTTTTTTTTCGTTTAAGTCGAATTATTTTACCAAATCCAAATTCTAATGTTGCACCCGACAATGACGCCAACAGAACCGCGACCCCTAAAACAGCTAATGCAACGGGGAAAATAGTAGAAATAGCAATTAATACGCCTTGTGTGAATAATAAGCCAATAAGAGACAATTTTCTTATATTTCCTAATCTATTCTATAATAATAATAAAAATCATGATAATATTAATAAAATAATAGTAATAATAATAGTAATAATAATAATAAGGGTATATTGTAAAATATATAAATTTTGATTTAATAATTAAAAAAATAATAATAAATAAATTGGAATAAATAAATTTATATTTACGTAAAATCTATATTTATTATATAAATTAATTAATTAAAAAATAAAGGATTTAGTTTTAGAACAAAAAATATTATTTTAATCAAAAGGTACATCAGTCAATTAGACTGTTTAGAAATTATTTCTTCATTAAATCATTTCCGTCATGTTGATTGCTGTTGCGTTGACGGAGAGTGTCCAGGTATAGATTGTTCGTGATTGCGACAATTAAATTATTCTGATAAAGGTTAGTGTAAAAGGAAGAACCTTTATATTGAATATGCAACACAAAAAAGAGAGAATCAGATATACCATAAAAATATATAATTAACTCGAATAAATATATAATATTACGTAGCTCCTAGGTAGTCCGAAGAATCCTAGAGAATATAAAATTTTTTAAGGGCGTTTACTAGCATTTGCACTAACAAACACATTAGTGATTTTAATATTGACCCTTGTAATTGTTTATTTAGTAAATAAAGAGAATTTTATAGAAAATTTTAGATTCTTTTTAATTTGTTTAAAAAAACTACATATATAAAGTCAACACAACCTTTGAAGTAAATGTCTGTAAAACGCTAATCAATTTTATTATAGCCAGATTAAATAAATATTGATAATGGTAGTGTCCGTAAATCCACAAAAAAAATAAAAAAAGTTTTTTTCACACTATTTGGTCCCAAACAAATAAATAATAAAAAAATTAAAAATATTAAGAATTGATAATAAATATTGATTATCAATTACAAAAAAATATTAAAACAGATTAGTATTTTATGTAAATTTGCCTGTGATACTTGTTGTTGGAATATTTATTCGTGAGAATTACGTGACTTGAAGGACGAATGTTATTATTCTATCAAACAATGTCTATTTCTACCGCTATCCAGCCAAATTTCGTCGTAACTAATTCACTCCAGAATGCAATAATCCAGATTATTAGAAATTTCTATTGATTACTAGTGAAGAAAACTAAAATATCCCAAAACAGTCATCAATCTCTCAGCAAGTTTGATTCTCTCAGTTTTAATTCTCAAACAATTACTGTGAGTAAACATTGTTTATTTCCCCTATCAGCCACTTTCTTGTTGTCGTGAATTTTTTCTATCTTCTTTTTCATCTTTCTGTTGTTTGTTAAAAATAAAATACTTTAAAACAAAATATTTTTTATTTATTGGTTAAAGGTAATTATAACAGAAGAACTATTATTCCGATAGAATTAATTACGGCCTTAGATCAGTATAAAGTAATTAAAATTTACGTTGTACATGATTTTCATTAAAAAATGGTTGAAAATTTATCAAACTTGATTTTCGAATTAATTTAATTAATTCAATGAATTAATTTAATTACTGTGAGGGATAATTTGGAATGTTGTAAGTTTGTTGTTTGTATGCTGTTTAGATTTGTGACTCACCTACTCAGATGGGATTGATATGTTATTTTATTGATTATTTGCATCTAATGAAATTAATTTAATGATATTAATTTTAAGTACTAATTAATTAAAGTTTTATAATTATGAATTTTAATATTTTCAGTAAACGATTTTAACTTATTAAATTTAATATATTTTAAAAATTAAATTTAAATTAATTATGTTTATTTAAAAAATTACATAATGTCTTTTTATCCAATAAAATTATGATAAATTAAAATGTAATATTAAAATTTCCCTTTCATTGTTTTTTTTGTATTTGAATATGTAATCAAAAATATATCAATCAAAGAAAGATGACCTCTGAAAATTGTTGTGAAGAATCTGTTTGGGTTGTAAATAAATGTTTACATTCAAATTGTGATGTTGTTAATAATTACAATTTTTTCTCTTTAATTGTTCGGATGCCTATTTATTGGTCGTCTCTCTTTTTTGCGATTTGGAACCTCCACTGTTTATTCTTATTATTTATAAAATTTAAAATAAAATAAAATAAAATTTGACTATTTTTATACTATATTTATTGTATATTAAATTTTTCTTTGTAATTTAAAGTACCCCAAATTCTTACTAAATTTTGGGATTCAAGAAGAAATCATCTTTTTTATTACGTTGCTGATGTACCCAGAGACAATTTTAAAATCCGTCTTCTTTGTGTAAATAACATTAAAATTAACAAACAGAAAGTATTTAATCAGAAAAATATTTTTTCTCTCAAAGTCAATAAATAAGCGGAAAAAATAAAAGAAAAATTAAGTAAATATACATTTTAAGTGCACATTCATCCAATTTATAAGCTGGATGATGTAGTTGGACCTGCCCTATTGATCAACTGAAATTTTGTGATTTGTCAAATCAAATTCGAATTATTATTGGCATAAAACACAAAATGTTATATATCATTTTATTTTGATACAAGAAACGTTTTTCTAACCAAAACATAAATAAAATGACTATTAAAAAATTGTTTTTCATATTAATATTTTAAAAATTACGACGAATTATACTTTAACAAACGTTGTTCGACTTTTGAAAATTGTTTTTGTCTTTTTTTACATTTTTTATATAAAAATTAATTAATATTTAGTTAATCATTTTTTGAAATCGATTAATTTATATTCACTTCTGGATGAGCGACACATATAACGAGCAATAAATTTAAAACTTCACATTCTGCTATAAAAACGTTGTGATCGGTCTCTGCGTGCTATTGAGGAAATTTTGACTGTTAAATGTGGACGCTACATGTAATTACTCATGACGTTATATTTTACTTAATACAACAAATGGCAAGTTTTCAATTTGGTTCAAGATTGTGCGTAGTAGTGGTCTTAAATTTATGGAAAAGTAGTTGCTTTTAAATGAGTTCCTTCACATTATTTTTCCATGGCTTTTTAAAATTTTCTTTAAAGTTTTACATAAAATATATGAAGTCTTTTTAGGGCTTAAATGAAAAAAAACGAGACAAATATATTTCGAAAAATCAAAGAATATTTTTCAGTTTATTTATAACTGTAGTGACGTAAAGTCATGGATATATCGTTTTGAATAAGGCTCGATCGTAATTTAGATAGAAAAAACAAAAACACCATTTTTCAATAATTTTATTTAAAACTAGATTTGCTTTTACAGGCATCGCCAGTTAAAATGAATATTTAAACAAAATTATATGTCATTTAAATGGTTTTCTGACTTTTACACCATAAATAATTTCCATATTTTTATAAAACTTTAAAGTGTTTAGATAAATCACTTTGTATATTTAAGCATGGTTTTAATTGTTTAATAAATAATGCTTCAGTGATTATCCGCTCGAATTTTGTGTCAAAATTTTTACTTAACATTTTGAATTCTTTTTCATTATGTATTTTTTTCACGATCACAACCGATAGTCGCAGTACGAAAATGAGATGAATCAGGAGCAAGTAAAATGAAAAAAGAACGGGAAGCTCATTCCATTTGAGGCCAAGGGAAAGGTAGTACTGTCGTTAATAGCGGGGTTCAGACTATCAAGGGTAAGGTTTACCAGTGGTGCACTACCGGACTTTTAACTAGTTTAAGTCCAGCCACACCACAGAGAGCCTTCTGTAAGCAGAAAAACTTCGATAATGGCGGAAAATGGGGACATCTTTCAAGATTATCCACCTGAAGCGGACATACCTCCAGATCAAGGTAAACATGAGTCTATGGACATATCAAATGATTCACTACAATGTAAGAGATGGTGCCTGACGTGATTGGGTTTCGGGCTGAACATGGTACCAAAAATTATGAAGCGCATCATGGACCACGTACATGAACGAGCTACTTGTAAAACGGCGCATATGCACAATCAAGCAGACAATTAATGGGGTGCATCTGCAAGTTGAGTAGAAACTTATCGGTTCAGCAGTAAACCGGGTAGATCACCTAACTCGTGTGCCCAATGATTGGTTAATAGCAACTAAAGACCAACTACCGCTGACTACTGGTAAAATTTTGTGACCCTTCCACGACCTAGTTGTACTACATCATCGGCACCTGAGCCCCGAAACCGCGCCTGCTTTCGCACCCATATGTCCTAAATAAGGCAAATAAAATTAATAAATTCATTTTTATTGACCGGTTTTCTTAAAGCAACCATCTATTAAAAGAATATTTCTTTACATATTCTAAAGATCTTAAAAAATCAAACCATTTTAGCAATGACCGAACTGTCGTCATTAGGAAAACACGGCTCGAGATAGTAGGGGAAATAAAAATTCTCAATTATAAAAATTTGATCTTCTCTTTCATTTGTTTTTATAATGTCTAATTATAATAAAAATTAAAGTATAATATAAAATAAAATATTTACTCTTTATATTTTCCTTTAAGTCGTTCAAGTAATCCGAAAATACGTTTTTCACTGTTTCTTTCATACCGTTTTGTCTGAATAGAGATTCAACCTTTATATTAATTGCTCCAAACAAATCTTTTGTGAGATTATTTTGGGTCTCTTTCAACACAGATTCGATGGAGCTTTTTATTGTAAAGCCTTTTTTATTAATAAGTGCAGTAAGTAAATTTTGTTTGAATTTTTCATGGGACTGGTCCAAGATTAACATGATTGAATCGTTTAGAATTCTATTACTCTTTCCATCAATTTCTTTTAGTAAATTTTCTATGAGTTGATCCCAGAAGGGGTTTGAGACCGATTCTAAGGGGTCTGTGACACTTTCTTTACATTTAGCTTTGAGTACTCTCGACGAATCTATGATGAAATTATCGCGCGATTGTTGAGATATTGATTTTATTAATTTATTTATTTCTGTATCATTATTTTTATTAATTCCTCTTCGCAACTCTTCTGTAAGGGTTTTGTATGATTTTGCTGCTAATTTTGATAAAGACTTAACAACATATCCGTATTGCTTGTCGATCGCTTCAAAAGATTTATTTATGATGAGAGTGTATGACTGTTGAGATATAATAGGAACAGACTCACTTATTATTTTATCACTTTTTTTTCAAAAGCCTTCAGTAAATCTTTATCCATTCTGTCGTAGAAAGGTTGTGATACACTTTCAATAGATACTTTGATTAAATGACTTTCTTTTCCATCAACCACTGTCAGTAAATCTTCCTTCAGACTTTCACAAAATTCCTTTACTGTTGTTTCTTTCCATTCTTCTATCACTTTACTTTCACTCGTAATTATTTTGTTCGACAAATCTTCGACAAGTTTATCACAAAATTGTTTTTTTGTTGATTCATTTATTTCTTTTGTCATTTTTAAATTTTTATTACTAACTACAAATAAGTCTCTCAAAAGACAGTCGTATGACGGATCTGAGTTGACTTTTATTTGTATTTTGAATACTTCATTAACCTTTTTATTCATTCTTGTGAGTAAATCTTGTGTCAAAGTCGTATAAAAAGGGTCGGATGTGGCTTGATTTGAATCTTTAATGTGATCAAATTCGTCAGGATTAATTTCCCTCAGTAGATCTTGGGTCAATTTATCAAAGAATTGCTTCAAAATGGATTCGACCGATTCTTTTATCGCTTCATCATACTCAACAGTGATTAATTCTTTATTGAATTTATCAAAGGAATTATTAAATATTTTCTCAATTAAATTTTTATTAATGAAATTATATTCATTATTTATCATTCGGAAAAGATCTTTGATCAGAACATCGTATGACCCATTTTGAACAGTTGTATTTGAATCTTTCAGATCATCTTTTTGGATTGATTCGATCAATTTGTGTAAGAGATCATCACACGATTTTTTTAATAATCCTTCAACAACTTCTTTATTGTTGGAATTAAATTCTTTGATTAAATATTTATTTAATTTCTCAAAAGAATTTTTTGTGATTGATTCAAATAAATTTTGTAACATTTTATTATTCTTTTTATTAACTTCATCAAATATTTCATTCCTCAGTTTATTATAAATCTCCTTTGACTCTGATTCAATTATATTTTCGTCACTCTCATTTATTTTGTCACATAAATTTTTAACAAATTCGTCAGAAGATTTTTCCGATAATAACCTTAAGGAATCTTTTATCAGTTCATTTCCTTTACCATACATTTCTTTGGTCAAATCTTCTTTAAACTTAACAAATGATTGTTCCAACAAAGATTGAAGGACATTGTTAATACTTCCATCACATCTTTTGTTCATTTCTTTGATCGAATCTTTTATGAGATTATCGTAACATTGTTTAGATAAAGATTTAGTAATTCCTTTGATAATAAAATTGTCCCTTTCATTCATCTTTCCAAATAAATCTTGCCCTATTTTATCAAAAGTCTTCTTTGATATTGATTCTATTAACTCTTTTACTCTAACATCTCTTTTCTTGTTTATTTCCATATTCAAATTAGTAGCAAATGTATCGTATGATAATTGTAAAATGGAATTAATTGATTCCTTTATAATTCTGTCACGTTTTTCCTTAATTTCTGTCAATAAAGTCTGAATTAATTCATCCATAGATTGTTTTGATATTGTTTGGATAGATCCTCTTACTACATCCTTCTCATTTCTCTTGTTCTCTCTGATTAAACTTGTAATGAGTCGGTTGTAACAAGATTTCGATGAAGCATCTAAAGCGATTTTTATTTGTTCTTCAAAATAATTCAATTCTGCAAAATAATTTAGAGAAATTCGTGGTCTGAAAATAGTTAAAATGGTAAAATTATATAAAATATTGCAAATAAATTTTATAATAATCGTAAATTGTGATTTCATTGAAAAAATATCTTAAATGTATTTTAACGGTTTTACCGTAATCTTAAGATAACGAACCTTTCTACTGCTTATTTATGTGAAATTAAGAATTATGTATTCTATTAAATGGAATTAAATTTACAAATTGCTGGACAGAGCTGTTAATCAGTCAATTTTATCTGTGTATGTTTTACGACTGTAAGGAATATTTGGAATGTTGATGTTTTATGTTTGCGTGTTGTGCGTTGATTTGGGATTGTCTCACCGAGATGACTGATTAATTATTATCGGAAACTAATTTACTCAATTTTAGATTTAATATTCAATTTTATTTTTAATTTATTATGATTGTACATTTTAAATGATTTATTTTTAAATTTGTAAATTATTGAATCAAATTATTATTTTTAATTTTAATCAAACAGTTCTATTTTAAAAGAATATGTATGTTCAAATTAATTCATATTTTGAGATGAACATTATTAAACTTTGATAGATGAATATGAGCAAAAGCACTACTACGGATTGTCATAAAGATTATCCATATAGTAATTATAATTAAATTTGTAATGTGTGACAATGAAAATCTATTAATAGTCAAACTTAATTCAAAAATAAAAGTTAAGTCAGATTTGTGAAAAATTAACCGATGTTTTCATTTAAGATTGAAGAAAGAAATTTCAAATTCAATTTAGAAATGATAAATTTATAAGACGAAGAGGTCGAGAAAGAAATATTATCAGATCTTGAAAATGTATCACTTTTGTATAAGTACATATTTCACTAATCTTAAAGATAACAATTTAATAATTTTTAAATAAATTAAACTTTCAAACATTTTCTCCTCGATTATTCGAATCACAGATTTACATTCCTCCAGTACTTCCATTTGAACCTCGCACAATGCTTCCAAATATTCGTATTTCCTTTTATTTTCATTTATATTTATTTCTTCCTAAAAATCAAACACTTTATATATTACACATCAATCTTTTGTACTTTAAATTTGTCCAAGAATCTCTCAAATTCTTTATGACGATATTTCCAACGTTCATTATCCTTTACTATAATATGTTTAATAAAATAATTTTTAAAAATATGATACAATATCTTTTATTCTCGTTGAATCTCATTTGCTCTTTTGCGGAAATGAAAAATATTCGTTCATTTTCCAATCTTGTGGGATATTTAATATATTCTTTAAATAAGTCATCTGCGTCTTTCATGAGTTGATTTTTTAGAGCATTACGATCATTCTGATTTTCCAGATCACAATCTTCATCGATATTATTCTCATCCCAAAAATTATAAATAAGAATGAATCTTAACTTAGAAAAACTTGTTGAACACTTCCGAAGAAATGACTGTATCTGTCAAAGATATATGAAGAAATAATTATTGAAAATAACAAACTGTATTGTTGACAGCTTTGGTCGAATCTACAACTAAAATGATCAAATCCGCATCTCGACCATACTCCTCGATTAATCTATCAATCTCTTTATCCGTATCTATTCCAGGAGTGTCGATTATCACTATGTTATCCTCCAATATTGGACAAACTTGACTGTTACAAAATAGTTCTACCCGACTTCCATCTGGTAAATGATTTTTGGATGTATAACTGATCATATCGTTTAAAGATTCAATATTTCGTTCCTCAAAAAATAATTAAAATATCATCAAAAACAATGAGTACGAGTGTTTATTATTATGCTTTAATATGTGTTAAATATTATACTGTTAAACTGAACTTTGTGTAAATTATATTAGAACCTTAATATATAGGTGTAATCAAAACAAATTTAGATTTTCTACGTCGATTCAGTCTTATCAAAGTCTTATAAAATACAATTAAATAAACTTTTAAGAGTGGATAAAAGTGTTAACATACCGTGACAAAACATAAACTTAGTATCTAACATTTTCAATGGCACTCTGAAGGTGATGTTTAAAATTTTTAAAACTCACTTGTAGTCTTAATTTTTACTCCAAATATAAGCGAAAATCGTTACTCAATTATGCTAAATTACTGAAGTCTTCCACATTGGCAGCACTTGTAATAATAGTAGTATGGAAGAATTGGTTGAAAGTTTGAAATCTTATTCTGCAGGAATTGTTACTATCTCTCAGTGTTGAAATATATTAAAAAATAAGGGAGTCATTTTGCAAAGTTGTTGACAACAATAATCAAAACTTTGTGATCAGATATTGTCCTTCTAGCATTAGTTTGACAATCATCTGTGTCATCCACCAAAGCACTGCTGCATTCATTTGGAGGTGCGTCTTGGATGACATTCACTTTTTTAATAGATCACAATAATCGTTTTTTTTCATTTTAGTCTAAAAACATTCGACAATTCTTGAAAAATTTATTGATTCTCTTGTTATCAGTAAAAATGTAAAATACACATGTTCTGCTAAGGGATTTCTTTCCAAGTTCATTAGTTTCAATATGCGGCGAACACTAGTTTCTTCAATGTCTGTAACTATTGAAATGGCTGGAGAGATTAAACAATAATCTTCTTCAATCATTTCATGAACAGGTATTAAATTTTTGCTTCTTCTTGACCTTTTTGGACCTCCTTTTTGCTCAAAGTCTTCGTTTTCTCAGCAAACTCTTTGGTAATATGATATCATATCCAAAAGCTGACAACCTTCTCTGCTCCTCAACTCTGCTCCAAATGAAAGCAATGGATTTCGGTACTCGAAAAGGTATTTTGTGTTAAAGTTGTAACGAAATTTATGTCAAATTGTTCATTGTTTACGCTAAATCATTAAACAAATTATAATCGTAAGATTTAAATTTAAATTTTACAATATACAACCTTGTTAATATCTTACTTAGAAAATTTACTTATGAAAGATCTACCTAAACATTTTAACATAGATCTTCAGGCATATTCTTCCTGATAAAAAACGAAACGGTTTTACCGGTCCTTATAAATAAATATATTGATTTTATTACTGTTATAAATCTCAATTTTTAATTAGTTATTAGTTATTTTGATTTAAATATTTGTACAGTTTTGGTCGAGGAATCCAAATTTTTTATCTACAAAAATTTGGATAAAAAATTCTTTCCATTTAAAAAAGATTAACAAAAAATAAAAACAAAAATTATATAAAAAAGCTTCAAATGTGAATAAAAACCCCAATAAAGATTCAACTTTTAGATAAACGATGGTCATCTGGCAAAAGCAGTGTCATTCATAAAATATTATTAATAAAAAAAAATTTTATAAAAACAACCACGTTTTTCAAGCATTACCAATGCACTAAAAAGAGGAAAATAATTTTTTTTCTAGGCATGTGCGAAATTTTATACCTAACC
>MQRK01217748.1:12635-23586 GCA_001938485.1 Girardia tigrina
TTAAAATGCTCCGGAATCAATCTGGAGATTAATTGGTCCGAGTTTGTGGCAAAGGCCGCCATATTAGAGGTTCTTGGAAACTCATCAGAATTATTAATATCAGACATTAAAACTTTTATAATACCACAAAAAAATGTTTAAATCTAATATTTAAACAAATTTATTTTTTTTGAGAAACTATTTGTTTCATAAATCTTAAACCGATATAGATAAAAATACATATTTGCTTTTTTTATTACTTCTATAATTACGATAACACTTTAAAATATTTAATCGTTTCATTTAATTTTATTACTTGTTTAAAATCGTTTCACATAAAAATTATACACTTTTTTTTACTTTTTATATTATATTAAAACTCTCAAAAATTTTTATTAGCAATTTAATTGATCTTAATTTTAGTAATTTTATTTTTTCAAATGTTACATATTTAATTATATAAAAATTTTAATTTGTACATATTTAATATAACTTTCTTTTTTCGAATGTTACATATTTAATTATATACAAATTTTAATTTGTACATATTTAATATAACTTTCTTTTTTCGAATGTTACATATTTAATTATATAAAAATTTTAATTTGTACATATTTAATATAACTTTCTTTCAAAAATTTTCCTAACATTTTTAATTCCTAACAATACTCGTGAATCTTTACCAAGTTATTTTATTTTTTTCATGAAATTTGTCTTAATTTATTTAGGTGAATGCAATTCTTGTCTTTAGTTGAAATTTTAGTGAAAAAAGTTATCCATTTATTACACTTTTTTGAAATTATCGTAAAAGAAACGCATTTGAAGCACGATTTATAAGAAATTACATTGACACTCCATAAAGGTCTTCTCTTTAAACGATAGTATATCCTCAAAAAACATCAATTTCATTTTCTGTTTTCTTATGGAATGTTCATTAGGGGGTACGATAAAACAGAAAATATAAACTAAAATTTAAGAAGTTACAAAAGTGCTTTAGTAAAATCTTCTTATTAATCAAAGCTTTTTTTATTTCTTCGAATCTTGAAACCTTATGTTATTCATAATATTGTTTTTTTATTATATGAATATATTCTTACCGCAAAAATCAGTAAAATGTTTTATGAGATCAGTACGAAATTTTTGGTAGCTAATTACCTTTAATCTGTCTCTTATCGTTTTCTTTGCTACATTTACCTCTTCCCATTTACAAAATCGCCTTTTGGATCCAAAAGCTTGGAAAGTGAGAAGGTCAATTATTTGACAAATCAATTAAAAAAAACATTTTCCACGAATCTGGCTGAACTTTTTTAATTTTTGAACTTTTCTTGTATCAGAAACATCATTAGAACATTTCCTCGATCAATGGGGAATTTTGGTACTTTCATAGAGTTTGTGTTATGTTTTGGGCCTCAGGTGCTCTCTCCAAATTGAAATATTGTAATTATTATTATTTATTATTAAGAACACTAATATGATTTTCAATATATTTATTGTCCTCACAATTCAAATTGTCTCTAGAAGTCCAACAAAACTTTCAACTGTTGTCATCAAACGAGATTGATGAGATTTTAAAATAATTTTTCGAACGAAAATTTCCATTTTACAAAATTAAATTAGTTTTAATGATTTCATTTAAAAACCTTTCAATTGATCGATTAAATAATTTCATCTTGAAATTTTATTTTCAATCATTCAATCGGTTTTAAAAATTTAGTTTAAACTTTTTACTTTAACAAAATTTACAATTTATTTTTAATAGTTTAAAATATTTTATGTTTCAATTTACAAACAATTGCTCATCACAAACATCAATTTTGTTTTGTCTAAGGAAACACATTTCCAAATACCAAATCCAACAAGCCAATTTCAACACAATTTACACGTGAGGAATTTTTTATATTGATTGTTGCTTTGTTCTTTGAAAATAAACATCTATACCAGTTTTGTTATTTTATATTCATCTATTAATCGTAAATGGAAAAAATATTCTGTTATCTTTGACATTATTTCTTAAAAATAGGAAATAAAATAGTTGGATAGTACTTTGCCACAGTCTTATTTATCATATTAATTGTAAAATAGTAAAAAAATAAATATTAATCTTTACAGTACTTAATCTAACAGAGGCAAATTGAGTGTTAGAAGCTTTATTTAATTAGCTAACAATGCCAGCCGATTACAAAACTGCAAGAGGACAATTCAAGTGCCCATTTCGCGGTTGTTACGCGTCCACCGTAACAGCCAATGACATGTATGGCCATGGTACCAAGTTCCATGGTTGGTCGTTCGTTACTGGAAAGCCGACTGCTCAGAGGCGGAAGACCACTGACCCGGTAGGAGGCCTATCGGGGGGCCCTTAAGGACTTTAGTTTGGGTGGACCCTCTAAAGAGCCTTAGGCTCAATACCATTACAGAGATGGGAGGCCCACATTTAATAATCTATCAATTTATTTATTCATTTTCATTTATTCAATCAAATCAATCAATTATCAAATTCAATCATTTATCAAATCAATTATCAAATTCAATATTCAATCATTTATTATCAAATCAATAATTATTATATATATAATAGTATATATAATAGTATATAATAGTATAATGAGTAAAAGTGCTGTTGTGATGATTCACATTTCTAAAACCTTGTCATTGGTACACACTCACAATCACACACATACACGAAATCACACACACACTCATCACACCGTCGACATCATAAAATCAGTTATCTCAACACAAACAATAATTATTATATAATTATTCCTACTCACAATAATAATAATAATAAGTAAAAGAAGAATTTATTGATTTTTTTTACGATATTAAAATAAAATTATATTAAAAAAGAAGTATATAAAAAAATGAGACCATTAGAATAAACAAATATATTTTTATTAAAAATCTTAAAAAAATATATTTTAAAAAAAAATATATTTTTTTTATTTAAAAAATATATTTAAATTTTTTTAAATATTTTTATTTAAAATTTGAATATTTTACTTATTTTAAGGATAAATAGAGTTCGTAAAAAATATATAATCGTTATATTTAGTCGTTGAAAACATTTAAAAGGCAAAAAAACGAAATTCTTAGATTGAAAAAATTCTTTTTTCAAAATATGTAAATGAAATTGATTAGCATTGAAACTGAGTGCGGAGCACTGTTCACCTGGAAACTTTAATTTCAGAAAGATGAGCTGCCGAATAAAGTTTGAGGGGAATAATTTAATTCTTTTAAACAACAAATGCCGGTTGATTTGTTTCTAATATTATTTGATTAAATAAAAAAACTAAATTTTCTCTGGAAAATAATAGCGATTTATTAATATATTTCTTCTAAGAGCCACAATTCATCTTAACCAGCTGAAACGAACCGAAAAGTTGCCGACAGAGACCGAAATAACCGGTTTAACAAGCACCGACTTTCCTGAGACTGTAAAGAATGCTGTTTAGAACAACTATCCATAATTTCGTTTAAAACGCTGCAGTCAGACTTTGTTTTAAATGACATTTTTAATTAATTAATGATCATTAAAACGCAAATATTATCGATAAATTTTATTTTTAACATATGTTAATTTTTTTTTAATTTCAAGATAAAAATTATGACGAAAAAATTCAATTTTTATAATTTAGATTATTTATTTTATTTTATTTTATTGTAATATTAATACTTTTGATAAATATATTATTTTCCTTGATGAACCGGGCGAAAAGTTTTTTTTTCACAAGTATTAAGAACATTAATTGAGTTTCCTTTACTTTTATTATTATCACAATTCGAATTGTCACTACAACAAATCTCCGTAAAACTTGCGTAGCTCGTCATCGTTCTTGATTGATAATCTTTAATAATATTCTTTAACGTCTTTTTATTCAAACAAATTTAAAATACAATTTAATCATTACAAAAATAATTTATACTTTAAATTATAATTTAATTATTACAAAAATTATTTATAATTGAAATTTAAAATAATTTTTATTTATTTTAAGAAATTATTATTAAAATATTATTTATGAAATATTAGTTTAATTTTAAAGTGATTATTTAACTTTTAATAATTCATATAATCAAAAAGATTTAAGTAAGATCCATATTACTTACAAATTTTATTTCAATATGAATTTATTTAATAATTTATTATAAACAGTACCTTTAAATTAAAAAAAAAGTTATTTGCATCAAATAAAAGCAATATCAAGAAAGGAAAGCCTTATATTTGTCTTTTTCCTATAATTATTATTTATTTTTTTAGTTATTAATTCCACAAAACGTAACTTCACAAGGTCTAACAACTGAGTCTGATAATAATATTTGGTTAAATATTTACTGAAAATTAAAAGAAGTATTAAATTATATTAAATTTCATTGAATAATTTATCTTAAAAATAATTTATTCCTTATTTATTTAAAATTATAAAAATAGAAAATATAAATTAAAATATCGCTATTTTCAAGATGAATGAGTCGTCAAAAATTGTCAAACTAAGTTTTGTTTCACAAAATAAATGTCGCTCGACTTTATTCAGATTTCAATGGACTTTTTAAATGAAAATTTTCCCAAAATATATTTTTTGTGTAGAAATAAATAAAACATTTCGTCACTCGATCAAACATAAATGATAAAAAAAGAATTGGTTACAAAATATAAAATTAATAATTTATAAAAAATATTTTTTTTAATTCACTAGTAAAAATTGAAAATATTCTTCAAATAATCAAATTTATTTATTAAATAAAAATAAAATATAAGCTCTTTTCTTGTATAACTTCAATATAATTTTAAATAAAACATTCAAGATGATCTCAATGATTATTTTTTTTCCTTATTTTCCATCAAGAATCGTGATACCATCTTTAAAAAGGATATATTCTTCAGGCTGGTTAATTACCTTTGAAATTTCATTATACTTGAAAGATCTAACGACGATCTTCATATATACTTAGTTTAGATACTTAAAATCTACTAACAGCCTTGATCAAAAAATGATTCCTCACTCTTTTATAAAAACATTTTAATTCATTCATTGTAACTATTTTTGTTGATTTATTTATTATTATTATATATTAAGTTTATGCAAAAGTTTGTGCAGCTCATTTTGTTTTGATGCAGTTATATTTTATAGTCAAATATATATGTGTATAATATTGATTTAGTTTTCAGTTAGTTTAATATAATTAGCTAAATAATTAGTTTAATATAGTTTTTACTTTATAAAACCTTTTCAATGGGGAAATTTTAATTGAGATTATTTTGAGATGAATTTCAAAAGCATTCTCATCCGTCATATAATGCTTTTAAAATTTAGAGGTACAAATGCGTCTGAACAAGTTAGGGAATTTTTTTCCGATTATAAAAATGAAGTAACAGTAGAGAGGTTGTGCCGGAAGTAGTTTAAAGGTTTCGTGATAGAAGTTTCAACCTCAGCGATGAACCAAGAGAAGAAAAGCTCAAAAGCGGCTCAAAGACCTCTTGGAGAGCTTGCTTGATGAAGATCTAACGCAGAAATTATAAGAACTTATCGAGCACATTAAGATAGAACAAACAACCATATCTTAGCATTTGAAAGAGCTTCAGAAGATCCGAAAAGCTGAAAAATTGTTTCTTCACAAGCTTACGAATCTGAACATGAATTTAGCCTTACAACATGTATATCGATTCGTGATAAATTAAATAAAAAGAGTTTCATTCACAATTTTATATAAATAGTCGCTAAGTCCCGGTCAACAACCTGTTTCGACTTCAAAACCCGTACTTCCTAAGAAGGAAGTGCAGTTGTGCATTTGGTTGGATATCAAGATTATTTTGTATTATCAACAGCTCCTTGAAAGTTAAATAGTAAACGTAGAACAGTATGCAGCTTAGCCGAGAAAACATAACATGGAAATTGAACGACTAAGACAATACACTGACAAAGGGAAGAGAAATGTCACTTTACTTCACGACAATGCCAGGTCCACACGTAGTAAAGTTTACTCTGTAGGTGATAAAGGAGCTCAATTGGGAAGGGGTTCAAACCAAGCCTAAAGCCAAGATCTGGTGTCATCTGATTACCAACTTATTCTGGGAGTGAAGACCTACATCAAAGACCAGATCATCAAAAAGCTTGAAGACCTCCAAGAATGTGTTGATTGGTATTTTTGGTTTAAAAGTCCATAATCCTTTAGAAATGATATATTCATAACCTACTAGATCATCAAGAGAAGGTTATTGCTTCAAATGGCGACTATTTTCAATAAGTGTAGTAGCTGTTTTATGAGATTTTGTGTTATAAAAATAAAAAACGACACAAACTGTAGTGTCCTTCTATTAATATTAATAGGTTAATTTATTATTATTATGATATACGTATTATTATTTTTAATTATTTTTATATGTATCGACAGCATCATTTGCTTCAATATTCCTATATCTCACATTATAATAATTTTATATTAAATTGTTTTATTCCAGTATTTCTGTAAAATTAGTGCATATTATCATTTACATTAAACTATTATCTTTAATTATATAAGGGTATTTTATTAATATTATTTTTACCCTTATTATTATTATTATTATTATCATAAAATTATCATGTTAACGACATTACGTCGTTATGATGATAATTAATATTTAAAAATTAAAATTTTGATCGATATTTCGATCAGAAATTTATAATTAATTATTTTTTCTTGAACGATGAAACTATCACAACTATTTTAGTTTACGACAGATTAACCCCAATGAGATTCATAATTTATTGAAACATTAATCGAGAGTGTCTGAAGTTATTTTCCAAGTGGAAATACGACTTATTATTTTACAATTTAAATTTTCAACAAATTATCTGAACCGAAAAATCATCATCAAGACTAATCATCTTTATTAAGAATAACAATGGTCTATTCAATAGACTCTATTGAATATAATTATATGAAAATCGATCTCAGTGTTTATTCAAATTATATTAGTTTATAAACAGGGGTCTTGTCATTTTTGGTTGAATAAGCATTGTTGTATCTATATTGTTTTTCCTTATACCATCACTTCTTGTTACATGATGTTAGATATTCTTCTCTTTTCTCTTAATTGAAAGTTATTATTAATCAATACGTATATATACAAATAAATTTAGTTTTATTCACTTATAATATACAATCAATGGTAGTGTGAGTTTATCGATAATATACAATTAAAATCTTTGAATTCGTTCTTTTACACAAACTTTTAAAGACACCTAATAATTATAAAATATTAAAAAAGTGTTTTATGTTTTTTTTAAAGTTGTACAGTATACAATGTTTATGGTTATTAAGGCGATGTTATTTTACGTGGCAAAAGTTAAATTATGGTTCTTTGTGCCATTGAAAGAAGGGATACCAAACCAAGAAAAAATAACCTACTTGAAAATTCACACTAAAAAACATACTTATTTAAGATCTTGTATGTATTGAAGAACAGCAATATAGAAATCAATTATAATATAATTAAACTTTAGTATATATGAATATATAGTGTGAGGAATATTTTGAATTTTTGATTTTTTGTGTTTGAATGTGTATAAAATGGAACTGTGTCTCTCCTACCCAGATGGATGATTAATATTTTAATTTTTATTATTTGAAAATATATAATGTTTAAATTTATTTTTAATTTCATATAATTTTAAAATTTCAAATAAGTTTCTTAATTTTATTTACATTTTTTTAAATAATAAAATTGAATTAATATTTTTTTTTAATAATTAATAATCATTTTAATTTTTAACCTACGAAATTCGGAAAAAATATTTTAAAAATTTATTTAATTCTCCATTTGCTCAAATAATAAGATTAAGGCCATGATTAAATTAGACGGATGTCATCAAACAAAAGTTTTGACAAAGATTATCCTGAGGACAATCAAACCTGTAATATTAATAAAAATATTAAGTAATATTGGTGTTCTTAATATATAGGAATAACAGAGATTATGGTTCCTTCTTTAACTGGATTTTCATTTGTAATACTGAGGTTTGAGACAACGGTGATAGGTAGGAAATGATCAAGTACAGATTGTCAAACTTACATGTGGAGGATATTCCAAACCAAATATATTCAGGGTGGATTTATCACAAAATATTTCTTTTCTATGATATTCTATCATCCATTTTGTATTTGATAAATATAATCAATTAATTTTATGTATTTAGTTTTCAAACACAAATAAAAATATGTAAACACAGACAGATGAATTACCTTAATACAAAGATAATTGTAAAATTTTCGTCCTACGTAAATATTTAATGCTTCCGAAGCAGCGTTAATAAATGGTCGTAAAACAAGAGCAAATGCTCAAAGAAATGGATAATTGTTCGACTGTAGCGATAATAATTAATTCTTTTATCCCAAATACAGACGATATGGGAAAACTAATACGAAAATATTATGATAAAAATCTTCTTTTTATAAAAAACAATAATAAATATAATTTGATATTAAAATAAAATTTATAAATTATCATTAATAACAATAATTAAAACAGTTTACAAAGGATAAAAACTAATTAAAATTATAACAAAAATAATTAAATCCTTTACGTTAAAAAAATATTTATTTTCATTATATTAAAATTAAAATAAATAAAATTTTTAGTTAATTTCTTTTTATTTTCTATCCTTCTCAGACAGTTTAAATTTGTCATAATGTCGTCCAGGAATTGGCAAGCACAACCTCGTTCCTCGAATTAATTTCAGATTTAATTTAATAAAATATTTCCCACTGATTTGTTTAATTTGATAAAACAATTTGATTTGACTTGATAAATTTCAGATTAAAAAAATATAATTTTTTTTGTACTTTAGAGGAAATTTGATTAAAACAAGTATTCTACTCACCCAAGTAAAACATCCAACCATAAGATCGCACCTCCCTAGAGACCCCTTTACAACATTCATGCATTACTTAGTGTAATGAACGCGTCCAAAAGCAAACATTATTTATTTATGATAAAATGACTTATTTATATTTATTTAAAGGTTATTTTATCAATCAGTATACTAAAAACATAGAAACATCAAACGAAGAGGTAAAGAATAAATGTTATAAAGAGATAGAAAATGCTCATTAACCTTAACTTATGATTAAGATTTCAGAAGTTCAGCGATCTGTGATGTCTTACATTTCTATAAACTTTTATTCAAGAAGATTAAAATTTTAGCACCATGAAAGACATCTGAAAGACTTTGATAATCAATCTAGTGAATGTTCATATAAATCTATCTAAAAATCCTTTCAGGAAAAATATTATTATTAATTATAATCCTACATTTCCTCGAGATTTCTTTTTCCTCTTTTTCCTGATCAACATGTTCAAATAAAATGCAGTCAGACTATCGACCCTCAAAGTTTATCCTTTAGATTTAGGCTTATTATATTTATCATTTCAAACGAGCAGAAATAAAGTTTTGTCATCCCTAAATCTACTTTTATCTGAATTATGAATATGTATGAAATAAACTCATATTTAAAATTTTTAAATATATAATGAACATAAACAATTTTTACCACATGAGCAACCTGAGAATTCGGATATTTCCAGCAACAAAAATAGTAAATAGTTTCATAAAAGAAATCTACTTTCATTAAACCTATTCTTCTTTTAATATTTAATATTCTCGTCCATAGTAGGATAAAAAATGTTTAATTTATTTTATAAAGAAGAGGAGAAAATTATAGAATCACTAAATCCTTCTTAAAATTCCCCTTTTAAAAATAACTTTGCCATATAGTTTAATTTAGTTATAAATTTCCCTAGTTTGTACATTTAATAATGGTTTGGTTCATTAATTTTTTTATTTATTTTTTACTAAAGTAAAAGAAATTTTATAAATCGATTTTAAAGTCATAATTCATTTTTGTTGAGTTAATTTTCAGCTTTCCAAAGTACCGACTTTTGTCTTTTTACAGTAGTACGTGAAACTTAGTATAACATTTGATTTGGGAGTAATGAAGTTGGTAATAAAATGAAGGAAAATGAAATGTGCTGAATTCAATCAAGCATAATATTTCATTCAAATATCTGTATGAAGAAAAGTTAACCTTTGCCAGTTTCCTTTCGTTATATCTCTTCCTGAATTATATTCTAATCAAATCTGTTATCAGGAATAAATTCGAAAATTTCTAAAGAAATCTGTCAGAATCAATGCGAATCTTGTATACTAAGATCATTGAGGTTCGATTTAAACGCGAGCAAAAACCTGGTCAGAGTTAGAGAATTACCAGAGAAAATTCAAACTCATTAGCGAATGTTGAATTCTTATTGAGAAATTATAAAAATGTGTGAAACTCGACACCCAGAAATTGACATTAGACCAATGGCTAAATGACAGCAATGCCAAAAGACAAACATATATCAACCGAGGAAATGCCTATTATTATTTTAGAGATTTTTCGTCAGCATTGCAATGTCTAACAAGTTACAAAACTTTTCACAAAGTAAAAACAATAAATTCGGTTTTCACTTCAGTTGAAATCTATGGGAAAGAGTATTTAAGAATCAGTGAAGAAATCGATGATAAAATAGAACGTGAAATCGCTGAAGAACGCATGAAAATGCTAAATGAGAGGATGAATTCAGAAATCTCTGACATCAATGATAATACAGGCGTATCAAAAAACTGGAAATGACCCACCATCTCTCAATTGAAAACAAAGTAAAATTTAACTTCTTTCACTAGTCAAAACAATGAATTGGTAATTACAGAATCTAAAGAATTTGACAAAAACAGAATGAAAATTCTTTAAGACTTATTAATAAAATCGAAAACTCAAAAATTTTAATTGTCATCGAAACATGAAATTGATCGAATTGATTTGGAAAAACAAACTGTTAATTATTAGGTTGTTCGATATGAAACGGGTCAAACTTCACACCTTACATTTCAATCGCGTATAACTTAACTTTGAACTATCGTATGAAAATAAATAAGGTATTTCTTGACAGATA
>MQRK01217748.1:24624-42543 GCA_001938485.1 Girardia tigrina
GTGTGTTGACAACATGGGGGGATATTTTGATTAAAAATAAAATGTTATTATTTAAAAAAAATCGATTTACATTTTACTTTAATTTTGACCCGTTTCATATCGAACAACCTAATAACTATCGATAGAAATTGTGAATTTTTAATAAATATATTAATTTTTGATTTGAGAAAATAAAAAAAAACAATCGTAATACTGGTCGTTTCTGATTGACCGTTGTGAGAAATCGAATGGTAAAAAACTTTATTTTTTGTGACAAAATTTTCATTGTTGTTTTACCAAAGTAATGTTGTTATGATTGGCGCCAATTGTTATTTGAAATGATCGAAAGTCGCCATTAAAAAAATTGTATTTTCAAATTATCAAATAAAATTTCAGCGTTATTTTATTATTTTTCTTTCAAAATTTGACATTTTTTGGTGTATTTGTGTGTTTAATATCGTCCTTCAACCAACAGGAACGTCCTCTGAATCCATATCGGTACGAAATCCGTAAAAGTCATTTTAAGCAATTCCAAAGATAAAACAATACTGAGCTTTTCGATAAAAGACACTAATTCCACGATTATTAATCAAAATCAATTTTATCGCGAGAAAAATTTTGACAAAATATTCGAAACGATTCTAGAGATATTAAATGAAATGAAGGTTTAGGATAATCTGAGGGTTTGAATAATCTGAGACATATTGGAATATCGGGGCAAATACACTGTGTTTTGTTTTGGAATGACGACAAGGATGAGTCGGACTACAATCGGCACTCGAATTTGATTACCTGAATGGATCAGAGATGTAATACTGATGGTTTCATTGAGTCTCTACCGAAAATACCGTCGTATTTGGTTATAGAAATGCTCGTTAACGGACAACATTTGAGTCTCAGATCGTCGATAAACAATGTAAGATGATTTTTATTTGTCCCTATGACCATTAGTCCACCCTTCAACCCAGAAACGATGTAATCACGTTAGTTCTGCGCCCACTTTGTTATCAACATTCTATATTTAATTTTTACAAAATTCAAAAATACCAAAAATCTAATAAAATAACTTAGAACTTCCAAAATCTTAATAAAACATATGCTGCATAAAAGAAGTTCTTAAGATCGTGCAACATTTTGATTTAGAACCGAGAGCAACTCTCAAGAACCGAAATGGAGTTTTATAAATTTGGACTTGTTATGTTTAAGGTATTTCCACAAAGTATGTTCAAAAAGATCACCATTACATGCAAAATAAATATCCCAAATTGAGGCACAATGTTTGCAACTATAGTTTAAAATTCTTCAATGACAATTTGCGCACAAACATCGATGATTTTCTCATGTAGCTACGGAAATTAATGTGCGTATTATGAAGCTATAATTTCGCTTTCATTCGACTTAAAAACAAGTAGTCTAAGCTATTGAGATAGGGAAACCTTGGAGGTCACACATGTTTAGAGCTTCTTATAAATAAATTTTATCACAATTCAGCTAATTCAGCACATGAAGCTTGTGTGAAATTAAATGAATGAAGTTTCACATAATCCTGTTGAAAGTGTTTTCGTAAATTTAAGACTCAACAAAGATACGTTGCATAGTTGATGAGACTTGACAACACAGAAGTTTGGTTTGACATCTAGGAAATCTATTTCTCTGTGCTCTAATTAACAAACGGTAGACTACTGCGGTCACAGTCCGCTGCACTACCAATCTAGTCACGTCCAGCTTTAAGATAGTTATTGCATGTTATAGTCACCAATTTGAACATGTACAGTAGATGCTTAATTAAAAAATGTAGTACAGATTAATGGATATCCATGATAAATGTAGTAAAATATAACTTTACTGACATTATATAGCTACATAATAAATCAAAATAAAAAGGCAGAGAAGCCAGTAATTTATTAGTTGAGCTTTAACTTATATTCGATAAAAAATATTATTAAAATTCGTAATTATAAAACTTTAATTAATTAGTATTTAAAATTAATATCGATAGATTCAAATATTCAATCAATTAACATATCAATCCCATCTGAGTAGGAGGGTTACAAATGTAAACAGTATACTAACAACAAACTTACAACATTCCAAATTATCCCTCACAGTCATGATAATAATAATATTAAAAAAACTAAAAAGGAAAATAATTGAGCGTGGAATATAAACAGGACTAAATGTACCTATAAACATTTGATACCTTTGTGGTGGTCCAAAGGCACGACTTAGACAAAGAACAGGAAACATTGTACATGAATCAAAAGTAATAACCAAAAAGGATTTAACTAAAAGTAAATTTGCCTATCTTTTATTCACTCATACCCTTGTGTATGGCAAAGGTTTATTTTAAGAACTGGTCATAAATAAATTAAGTTTCTCAAAAGCTTCTTATAACTCATAATTAACATAAAAAGAACTGAAAAAAATAAATATTTTAACAGCTCATCTATTATTTATTGATTTTAGAAGTATACTTTTAAAATTTCAGTTCACTTGAAATAATATTTTTAAGTTTCTCAACCAAAACGAAAATTATTTTCAAGGAGAAATTACAAGAATAACCATAAATTTGCCTTGAAGCATTTTCAAATTAGAAGAGCTGTTTTGAGTGTTTACATCTGTTGATAATTCTACACAATAATATGAAGAAAACTAAAATGAAAAAAATAAATAATTCAGAAACAATATTGTTTGATTAATGTTTTGCGAATATTTGTGTCATTTTATGTTTCTTATCTGTTAAAAAGCTATTAGAAATAAAAATATTTTTTATAAGAAAAAATATTCATTAAAAGAAGAAGAAAATGAAATTATTTATGACAAGTCTGGAAATTTTTAATTCCCAATAATTTGAAAAAGAAATTTAAAATAATAATAAAAAACATAAATTATGAAATATTATTTATATATAATGTTGTTTTTTTAATTAAAAGATAAAATAAAAATGTAGTAAAATAATTTATTTTTAATATTATTAAAATAAATAATTATATATTTTTTAAAATTATGATTATATATATATAGTAAATAAAATTAAAAAGTACGAAAAATGAAAATTGATTAAATATTTTTTAACACACTTATTTAATAATATTATTGAATTTCCAAAGTTTGGATTTATATTAAATCCAAAAACAAAAGTTTTTTCTTTTCAAAAAAAAGTGAGAGTTTTTAGAAATTAAATTTATGAATTTTATTTTAGCTAAATTTTAAATTATTTAAAATTTATAAAATGAAATTTTTTATTGATACAATGGATAACTAAACAATTAAAAAAAAGAATAACCTCAGTGATAAAAAGATTGAGGATTCGTTTAACTTTATATCTTTGAGGAATATTTGTTAATGGTATTTATTGTATTGTTTTATGTTGTTTTAGGATTGTGTGTCTCCCACCCAGATGGAATATTGATATTTTAAATATTTTAAAACGTCGGATTATGTAATCAATTTAAAAACAACTTTAAAATTAAATTAATAAATCATAAATAATATTTTTAAAATATGTTTTAAAATAATTAAAATTATTTTGAAAATTAAATTATAAATTATTTTGTAATTGACTTGTAAATTAAATTACAATTTAAATTTGTTTGAATAAGACGTTTAGAAGTACATATTTATCAATACAGAACGATGAGTAGATACAAAAGTTTTGTGTAGAATTATCCTAGTGGCAATTCAAATTGTAGTATCAATAAATGTATTGAAAATCCAATTAGTGTTCTTAATAATCTTAATAATGTATATCTTTGTAGTAGTAAAGATAAGCCTTTTTGTTTCTATGAGAGGTATAGAATTTTATGTGAAGCTAAATCTCAGTTTTTCAAGAAATTTTAGATTGTTTCTTTTTCTCCTATCCATGACTTTCTTTCGCTCAGTCAGAAATCTCGAAGAAACAAGAGAAAACTTTGATAAAGTTTTCCTAATTCTTATTTGATTTGATTTTTGTTTTGTTTAGTTTACTTTAGTTTATTTAATTTTATTTTATTGTATTAATGTTACGAATATTTTAAATTTAGTATATTGAAATTGGTATGTTGAATTTTGAATGTTGAGTTTAGCATTAAGAAATATGCTTCTAAGCTCCAGAAAAAAATTTTTATATTTGGGATGACTAACTTTTCTAATTATTATAAAATTTTATATTGACTTCTTTTATTCTAATTTAAGAATTCTTAATATTTTTATTTATGATATATTTTAAAATTTCTTTGTTAGATTTTATTTATACATTTATATGACTTTCCAAAATCCTCTTCTAGTGATTTTCAAAACCCTTATATTTAAAAAATCATCTTTTGTCAACAAAAAGATTGTTAAATGAAAAAAATTTGTGAGTCGCGATTTTTAAAATACAAAAATAAATAACAAAAGATAATTAAATAAACATTTATTTTTCAAGCCAATTAATTTCTACGGTGTAACCGTCATCGTCAGGTCTCAAGAAAAAATTTAATTTTAAATCTGCTTATATATGTAAGCAGTGATTATGTCATCATTGGATCATCATCATTCTGTGTACTTATTTTAAAAACTATTGGGAGAGGGTGGCCTGTGAAGCACATTTATATCATATCTTTAGATCCTAAGATTCATGTGCAAACGGGCCTCTCGAAAACCCTATTGAGCGTGTTTAGATGACATAATAATCCATTGATTACATAATCACCGTTTGCATATGTAAGCAAATTTAAAATTCATTTTTTTCTTGAAACCTGACGATGACGGTTATACCGTCGAAATTAATTGTCTAGAAAAATAAATGTTTATTTAATAAATGGCGTTTTTTTTCTCTTTTAAAATAAGTTGCCATCATTTTTTTTAATTTTGTGAAAAGATAATTAATAACCAAGGTACAATTGTTGAGAAAATAATAATAAATGGACAAAGCACGTTTTTTAAAATTGTAAATATAGAAAGATAACTTTACAAAAATCCGGTTGATAAATATTTCTCTGTGTATTATACAATTATTTTAAAGCTAAAGAAACGTTTGTATCCATCTTTGTGTGTTTTGTTTTTACCACGTTTTCTCCTCGATGCACCCGAGTCATTGTTATTCGAGTTACGAAACTTTTTTCGGGAATTTTTACAGGAAAGTGATACTCGAATATTTGCGCCTGGGGCAAGATGGTGACCTGTTACCATTATTTCTGTCGCTATTTTTCGTCTGTTGAACTGCTGGTTGATCGTGAGACAGGAGAGTCGTCAAGTCGGCGTCCATGGTGGAATAGCAACGTAAGTGACACCAAACTGCGTTTGGCAGCGCCTCACTCGAACACGTCTGATCATATCCAGGGTAACGTACCAATTCAGAAATATAAGTTTCTCTACACAGAAAAACAAAATACCGGTGTCAACTATACATAAAATCAATGATAAACCTTTATTTATATTTACGTTTCAACGCATGAACAAGTTGAAAATGAACCAAACTGACAAAATGTTAATTTATCTTAGCGGATCACCTTTCAAAAATATTCATCTGTCCATTTTTTATATTGCTTGAAAAAAGCAAGTCGTTTCAGTCAATGTGCTTGATTTACCAAATGATTTTTGCTAGATGTATAAGATTACACTCAAATAATTCATCAGTTTTCTTCATCTTAGATAACTTATGTCTCAGAGGCGCCTGTGTCGTAAACATATCGTTGTTTCTTTTTAATCTGTGCGTGAATTTAGCTATTCTTTTTAGTCAACTCAGTCGTCAATGTACCGTTTTGTGGGACAATTGTGTGTATGCGGAAAGTACCATAGTTTAGAATTAACGACTATTTGATGCGCGCGCGAAGCGTATGGTTATCTTTACAGGATTTAGTCATCTTTCTAGGGTTAATGTTCTTTGACTCATCCCACAGGATGTATCATTTCCATTTCTAAACTTGAATAATCTCGATGTTTAGATGTGGTTCACTTAATCAATTAATCTTGTCAATTGATTGTAATTTTCGGTCGCCCTTGTGACTTTCAATTATCAGATGACGTTTGTCACTTGAACCTTTCGACAATATTTCCAACTATGAACTTAAGAAGATCTTTTTTCGCAATTTCCAACTGCATCCTCTTAGCTTTTGTGAATTAAATAATTATTTTACTCAATTCTGAGTAACAATTTATGAATATGTTAAAGATTTTGTTAAGAAAACAGTAAGGGATTCTAAATGTCTCTTACGGGCATAATATCATAAAAGAAAAAAAGGATTTTATTATATGAATTTTAAAAAAGAATATAATAAACATTTAAATTACTAAACTTATAATAAACATTTAGATTACTAAACTTTCAGGATTTTTATTTAATTTATTACTATTATTAGAAAAGACGAACTACTAATGACATCAAAATTAAAAAAATAACATAATAAAAGAATCAAAATAAATTTTGGTATTTTTTTATAAATATTGTTTTCTAATTCCACCTAAAAATTTGCCATTTTACCTTCTTTTTGCCATTACCTTCTTTAACGTAGTTATTAAATTTTAAAAATTACTAAAAATTATAAATTCAAAATATCAAAAGAATAAATGATTTTTTTCTAATTACAATTTTTTTCTTATTAATTAATGTACTTTAATTAATTTTATTAAAATTAAACTATATTTAATGAAAATAAATCGTATTTATTATTTGTTTAATTGCATTTAATAAAAATGTATTTATATTGAAAAACATTTTTGTAAAGGGACAACTTTACTTAATCAATAAATTAATTTTAATTTAATTTTTGTTGAATTAAAAATAATGATTTTTTTTATCGATTGATTAAATCGATAGATTTTGTTATTAATAAACTTTTCAAATAACCGATCTTTTCTTTTATCAATTTAAATTATTCAGTATTTAAATAATGATAGAAGATTATAATTTTTAATACCATTTTAAACTTCTAATAATTTAAATTAATAATAACTGTTTATTAATTATTCACCATATTTTAATTTTTTCCTAATAAAAGATAATTGCAGCGTTTAAAATTAAATTATTATTTTATTATTTATTGTTTAGAATTTTTTATTTTAATTAAAGTCTATTGTATTGCCGATGGAATCAAAAACGAAATTGGATAAAGAAACGGATGATTTCGGTTATTTCTTTATAATATTATTTTTTTGTTAATAAAAAGACTTTATTTCAGTTGCCAATAATTAAGAGATCATAAAATTAAAAAATGGATTTGAAAAGAAATTTTTATTCGGAGAATTTTATTATAAAATTATAAATATTTTTTGTGAAAATATAAAAAAAATAAAATACATTAAAGAAATTACATAAAAATAAATTTTCTTTCGAATGTAGATAAACATTTTTTTATTTTTTATATGTATATATTAATAAGAATGATTTGATCTTAAGATCTCTGGGAGGAGGAACGTTCTCACTGACAAAATATTATTTTGATACGGCGCCAACTGTTTCTTCAACTCGTTTAAACCTCTCTCTACACTGCAGTCAGTAAGACTAATATCAAAGGCCACCCGAAAATCTTCAAAGGTATTGTTGAGTCTTCTCGACTCCTCGTTAGCCTTGCCACAGTGATAGAGACTTTTTAAGCGAGTGTAAGCACAAAATACAATTTTATTTAATTTAATAACAATATATCCCAATGTATTACACAGTACAAAGAAATTTATTTTTTTATATAAAAATTTATATTTTTATCAACAAACCACAGAAAAAGGGTCAATACAAAAATTAAAAAAATATAAACAATAGTATATATAAATTAATTTTCCTTCTAAAGTAGATTTTTTTACTTTTTATATATATATTAATGAGAGTTTTTTTCAAGGTCAAAACACATCCTTTATAATTGTTGTTATTATCGTAATTATTAATTATTTCTTATTCAATATTTTTCTTTAAAAAAAAGGAAAAAAAAATCGTTTGTACTGACTTAAATAAATTCTGGCATGTAATGGAAGATTTTTATTTTTTACAAAAATTATATTGGTTTTTGCTTTCTAATAAAAAAATATGAATTTTCGTCTAAATTTTCGTTTTGTTAAAATCAATAAAAATTGTTCAATAATCCACATATTAAAATTGACAAAACAAAAGAATTGGCAGTCATAGACGATTAAAATATTTTTAATAATATTTAAAAAATATATATTATAATACTGTATAATGGTATTAATTCTTGTGTGATAACAAATAAAAAAAATAATATTTTTGTATTATTTTGTTTAAAAACAAAAAAAAGAAAGCAATATTTCTGAAAATCCAAAATTATTTTACAGTAATAACGAAAATGTTTGCCTATATAAAATTTTTAATATTTAAAATTTTTTCTGCTCCATTTGGTTTAATAAAATGTAAATAATCATTATTCTTTTATCAGGGGAAAGATTTTTTGTTTCAATGAATTGCCACAATGAAAAATTACTTTTTTCACGGGATATAAACAAAATTATATTTTTATTGAAGTAATATTTAAAACTAAAATTTGATTATTTTATCATTTTTAAAATATTGTTTTTGTAAGGTTTATTTATTAATTTATTGACAATTGTCTCAATATAAATTTATATTTAATAACTATTGTTATGATTTTGGGAATCTCACATAATTTTTGAATTTTAATGTTTAAAATCTCATAGGAATTTTTGAAATATTTTAAAAAAAGAATATCTTTAAAAATTAACACATTGAAAAATTTAAGGTTTGGAAATATTTTAAATTACAGTCTAAAATGACAATTTTATTATTGAAAATTTAATATAAAAAAATTAAAATTTATTAAAATAAAATTTTATTAAAACAAAAATGAAAAATATTTTATTTAAATCTTTTTAATGAAAATTTAATAATAATTAATTTTGAAAAGTGTAGTAAAGATTTTTTAAAAAATAATAAAAGTAATGTAAAATTAATTTTGAAGATTTTTAAATTGAATTAATACAAACGAATTTTAATGGGATTTTCTAAAGGATAATGTAAAAGAGCTAATTGAACAATTTAGAGTGCAATGAGCTCTTTTAACGGAAATAAGTAAAAATAAAAGAAAATTAAAAAATTTAAAATTAAAGGTAATTACAATTAACGAGATATCGTAATCACAATAAATAATAAATGTAAAATAGGAATAAACTTAATAATCAGTTAAGTGAAGAAGAGATAAAAATGGATTCTGACAACTGATTATAAAGAAAATAGATCTAGTTCGGTTTTATCACTTTTTAGTTTCAATGTTGAATTTTCAAAGAATGCTGGATCTGCAGATATAGTTTAGGATATTTTCAAACTGGAAAATATTGAAAGAAGTCGAAACTGATGATCAAAGGATGGGATAATTTCATAGGATAATGGATTTTCGAGATAGAATATTTCGTAGTTACTGATTGATCACGAAATTTAATTTCATGGCAAAAATCCTTTGGAAACTGGCAAAATAGTGCAAACTAAAAAAATCCAATGAAAAGGAATCCGAATAGATCAGAGAGCTGCAAACAATATTTGCATGCAATAAATTTTCTATTCGTTATCGATTTTATAATCGATTAATTTTTTTGTAAATTTATATACATAATTTAGATATAATAATTGACTAGGTCACTATCGATAACATTTTTAAAAAAGTAATGTTGTAACATAATTTTTTAAATTTCTTACATTAAAGAAATAATAAATGGAGTAATCATATTTATATTTCATTATCTTTGTGTATAAATGGTTTGAGCAAAAGAAAAATTGTTCCTTAAAGATTGCCTGAAAAATATTTTATTGTGTTATATAATTTAAATTTTTGTGTTAAGACTTCAACTATTGATATCAAACATAATAACTATGGAATAAAACAATATCTTCATTTCTATTATACCGATTAAAATAAAGAAAAAATAATAATATTGTTCTAGAGGAGTCATAAATAAATTTTAAGTAATCCATTTACATAATGTACTTTTTGAAAATATATTTCAACTGATCAATTTTCCAAGTCAGATTTGGTTTTAGAAAGTTTTGAATCCTTCAGGATCAGATACTTATTATGAACATATTTTCTGATAATTACAATATGAATTGTCTTTCAAACAATCCTTAATAAAACTTGCGTGATAAAACATCGATCTTGAAGGATAAAATAAAATTCTTTTGAAAATTAATTTTTCAAACAAATATTTACATCATAAATATTAATTATATTAAAAAAAATTATATAATTAGATTTAAATAATTAATCAATAACATATCAATACCATCTGAGTGTGAGAGTCACCAATCTAAACAGCTCTAAATAAAATAATTATTTGCTTAAATGTATTAATTAAATTTCAAATTACAAAAACTTTTAATTAATTAATATTTAATCATTAATCTCATTAAATTAATTTCATTAGATTTAAATAATTAATCAATTACATATCAATCCCATCTGAGTAGGAGAGTCACCAATTTAAACAGCTCAAACTCACAACATTCAGAATTTTCCCTCACACAATTACAAATGAGTCAGATAATTTTTATTTCGCTGATAGTTTTAGAATTGAAATATTCACTGAACAAAGAGATTATTAAGCTTAGATAAAATTTTATATTTTAAATGTTTATTTCACATTTTGAAATTCATTAAAGTTAGTTTAAATTAACGATAATTACAAATGTTACTCTAAAACTTCCACTAATCCCTGGGGGATTATTCTATTTTTTTTAAAAAGTTGGAAAAACAACGACATGGGGGATTATTAGAAATTTTTAAAATCGAAAAAAATTTTAGACAATCAAATTTTTTCATCAATTTCTGAATAATTAGATTCCGAATATTCCTTCCCATCAAGAACTTGATGATTTATACTAGCAGAATATTTTGTTCTAAATTTGATACCAAATTGTGCATTTTTCGCAATGGGCAAAAATTTTCAGCTTGGGGAATTATTAGATGTATTGGATTATTCTCGAGAAAAAATTTGATCAGAAAAAATAACTGTACTTGGAAGTTAGAGTTTAATTAAATTTTAAAATTAAATATTAAATAATTTACATACATTGGATAGACGTCTCGTCAACTCTGCAAACGAATTCAAGAACACGGTCGAACTTATGGTAATAGTAATATTGCTAAACATAGAAAAAAATGTAAAAGTAGTTTTGAGATAAATAATTTTAAGGTTCTGTGTTCAGATTTTGCAAATTATTGGGATAGAGTTGCATGTGAAAAATATTAAATAAATTAAAATATTTTTTAAAGTTATTTAATATAATAAAATAAAATAAAAGTGAAAAATAGAAATTCTCAAATTAAAATTTGAATAAATTTTCCTAATTATGATTTGTATCGTAAAAAAATGAAATTTTTTGAAGAAAAATATATTTTTTCAAAGTTAGTATAAGTTTAAATAAAAAGCGAAAATTATTTAATTATAAGATCATCAGTGAAATGATTATTAAAATAAAGAAAATACGTAAAACATTTGTTAAAATTTTGTGTGTAACAAAATTTACTTTGCAAAAGTTTACATTTTCAAATATCGTTTTCTATCGATTATTTCTATCATTGAATAAGATACTGTGAGGAATATTTTTGAAGGATGTTTATTGTGTGTTGTTTGATATGTTGTTTTAGGATTGTGTTTCTCCCACCCAGATGGAAGATTGATATTTTAAATATTTTTAAACGTCGGGTTGTTTAATCAATTATTAAAATTTAAATAATCACTTTAAAATTAAACTAATATTTCATAAATAATATTTTCTTAAAATAAATAAGAATTATTTCAAATTTAAAGAATAAATTATTTTTGAAATAATTAAATTGTAATTTAAATTTGTTTGAATAATAAGACGTTAAAGAATATTATTAAAGATTATCAATCAAGAACGATGACGAGCTACGCAAGTTTTACGGAGAATTGTTCTAGTGGCAATTCAAATTGTGATATCAATAAATGTAAGGAAAACCCAATTAATGTTCTTAATGTTCTCCCTTTTTAACAAATTGATTAACAAACATATGATAAAATAATTTTGACACAAATTATCAAAAAATCGATGCCGAATCGTGGCTAAAAAACGAAGCTTAAATGTGTAAGGATATATATTCAATCATACAAAATTTAAAGCATGTTTTGAATTTTCTGCACCTAAGACGTCGTAGCTGTTTAACCACAGTGTTTTTTTATATATAAGACCGCGGTTAATTTTATTTACTTTGAAAAAATTTCTTTGGCTTTTGCAAAAAGATTCAATTTCTTTAAAAAATATTGTTATTGTATTTATATCTTTCCCTGTATTTTTTGATTTGTTGTTTTTTTATTTTTGTTTTCTTTTTTTGATGTCTAACTCTTATGAAGTGTAATTTATTTTATTATTTTAATGTAACATTATTATTTAGTGTTGTTTTATTAATATTGTAAAATTTAACTTATAAAATTAAAAAATTAAAAATAGTTCAATCGATATCACTATGGATTAGAAAAAATTCAAATTCAAAACTATAAATTAAAATTTATTTTTGTTGAATTGCCATTTTCTGCTGAAATATTATCCCGATGGAAATTTCTATTATTCATCTCGGAAGATTCATGTCACTATAAAGAAAAGACTATATAGAGTTCATCATCGGTGATCGCATTGATTGTCCTCTACGGTCAGCAACACGACTGAAACGAAAATCATATTCTCTAAGCTTCTAAGATTCTCAAATTCTACAAAACCAGATCCAAGACTCTACTATCATTATACCACTTGATAAACCGATTCGTGATTTATAGTCGGTATTTATATTTTTGTATATCATTTACATTAATAATATAATTATAGTAAAATGTATTTTTTTTGTATTTTTTATTAATAATAATTGAAAGAAGTCCACTTGATAAAAAGTAAAAGGAAGAAGAAATATTACTAATCGATTTTACTAACGACTTCATTTGATTATTATTTTAACAGTTATTAACACATTGTGATCGGGCAGTTTTCGGCCGCGTACTAGTGCTGGTAACTAAAAGCTGGTTTTTACCTGCATGGCTACAACCCTACAGACGCTATATAGCGAAAACTCAAGTATATTGGAACCCGTATTTTAAACGTGACCCGCACTCAACTAACAATCTATCTAAAACGTATAAATACGTGATCCGCTCTCTAGCATTAATTTGCTAAAAACGTATTAATACGTGATCCGATTACAATGTGTTAATAATTTTATACTCCTTGGAATCGTTTTATTTTACATATCCTCAAACTTACCCTTTACCTTTGTGAGTCCCAATGTTTTCTATAATTCTAGCCCGCATCTTTTTTTATGTAGTAATTATTAAATATTCCTGAAAAATATTTAAAAATGTTAAGTTTGGGTTATTTTTAAACGTTATCCTATAGACGGATATAATTACAGTTTATAAATATAAATTTATTTTATATATTTTCTAAAAGAAGAGATTGTTTCTATTAAACATTTTCATCACAAAACAACAAATTGTTATATTATTTTAAGTCTATTACAAATTGCATTTACTTTTTTATCAATTTTCTCTTATTTAAAATTTATCTATTTTTATATTTGTTTCAATAATAACAAAGACAAAATCATTAACCTTCTTGGAGTTAAATTTCTGCGAAGGAAACATGTTTAAAATGTTAAATACTTTTCGCGTTCTTCGTCAGAAAAATATTTTATTTACTTTTGTTCATTAAACAAAACACAATAAATAGCACAACTTAATAAATATATGTGGTATATTTTGTAACAGATTTCAAAACAATATTTAACGCAGCAACATGGATTGTAGAATCGAGTTTCTTTACACATTTTCTGCTCTATTTTGTGACATTTGGTAAAGCATCCTATACATTCGAGCAGGATTCTGCATCTTTTCGGTGGATGAAATGAAGACCGATCAGAAGATGTACGATGTTAATCCTATCAATAATACTTTTATTAAGTTAGTCCTCCTGTTACTTTTGATAGTTTATTTCTGCATAGACCTTCAAATTCGCGTCTCAAAAAGGGTTTCTACTGAGAAGATTAATTGTTTTGAAATAATATATCTGGAAATTAACGCCATCATTTTATATTTAAAAAGAATTTGTGTTTAATTGCTTATTGACTTTCATTATATTATTAATAATAAGTGACGTTGAAACTTAATTAAAACAGTTGATTAGATACATATTTATGTTAATAATACGTTTATTAGAAAATTTAATTCAAATGGCGAATACATCTCGTAACATAACCTAAGGTAACATGTTATACAGACCACAAAACATCAAAGACAAGTATAAAAATATTGCCCTTTCGATTATTGAAAAATTAGTGAACTAATTTAAGGTTTTCTACATCATTTTTAAATACTCATTAGAACTGAGAAGAGAACGCAAAAAAAAAGAATTACGAACAGAAACAAATGAATGATTAAAGAGTAAATTATAAATAAATTTCTACTTTTCTTAAAAAAGAAATGTGTATTGAAGTAACTTTACTTATTTTTACTCTTCTTAAATAATTTTCTTAAGTATAAAATTATTATCTCCATTTGTCGGTCCTTAAGGTAAGAAAAGTTTTTCGTGGAAACATTTGTAGAAATATCGAATTATTTATCAAAATGAATAAAAGATAATGGTTTACGAATAATTATATTACAATTGATATACCGAAACAATAGGGTAATATATAAAATTATAAAGAATCTTCATATCCCCATTGAGAACAGGAAAGCAGTTAATGAAGAATAATTATTATTATAAAAACAGTAAATCCAAATATCTAATGGACCCACTATTTTTATTTACAATAAAATGCAAAAAACAATACTTAATCAACCCAACCCAACTGATATGACTTAGTGGGGTTAGACTAATTAGTAATCAGTAAAGAAAAAAATAAGAACCAGTAAATAAAAGAAAATAATAACCGCTGTAAATACTAATTTTATTCAACGTCGTCATACAACTGTCAGGACAAATACGCGGTAAATAATCCTAATGTTCTTTTAAATTTGGAATCTTTAATCTTTATTGATTTTTAGATTTCATTAATAATTCTGGAAATATTATTTCGCTTTTTTTTAAAATTGATAATTAATCTTCTTTTCTTTGACATTCCCTTTTATATTTTTAAGATCCAATTCATTTGATTTTCTCGACTTTAATTTATTAATTTTGTCTTGCGATGCGATGATTTCTTTTTTGGTAGGAATCAGTTCTTTCCTATTGAAATGCTTCATTTCCACAAGATCATCTTGCATATCCATCGAGTTGTTTCAACATGTTTGCAATGCCTTGGAACACAGGCAGGTAACAAATTATAAGACATATTCTGCATTTCAATGATAACTCCTCCAGCTTCGAATAGACGATTTCGTAATTTATTCAGTAAGTCTTTATACTTAACAATTTTTCTTAAATCTGTCTTTACTGTTTCAATATTTTTCAACGCTTCATAAAATGCTTTATGTTTCTTTTCCAGCGTTTCATATTTATACCCCGTGACATCAAACAGGTGTTCTAATTCTAAAGATTTAAATGTTAGCCAATCTTTCTTATTCACTAGAATTGTTTTGTTTTTTTTTTCAGCATTGAATAATCTTTTATGGTCGTATGGCTGACATCGAGTAATATTTTACCCTACCGATCGTCGCCTTTGTTTTGTTTTTTTCTCTTATCACGGTGATGAAAAAACTTTCTTTTTTTACGAAAAGTCAAAAATGAAAAGAAAAAAAACACAACCACAAACATACCACACATCAGGAACAGGAACAACTATATACAAGCAAAACTTAATCAACTCAGACTTTGTACAAAAAAACCAAAAGCAAAATAAAATCGAATATAATCTTGTCACCGGATCTGAGGTATCACAATTATTATTAACATTTATTCTAAGAAATATTATTTATTTAATAATACATCTAATTACTATTTTTTATCATTTTACTATGTATAACCATATAAAAATAATTCTTTTATTTTTAAAAGCATTTTGAAAAAAATATTATAAATGATGCATTAGAAATAAAAAAAGAAAACATTTTTAAAAATTAACGGTTAAAATAAAATCTAAAGATGTTTAATAAGTTTTTATAAAAGGTCATTCATTTTCGATTGTAATTCAGTCAACCGTGGAGAGACCCCGACCAACTGAGGTAATAAAAACCCTTCTTTACGAAACATTCTTGAATTTACCATACATAAAATATTAAGAAAATATAATTATCACTATTTTATAACCAATATTTCGTAAATGAAAATAATGAATTAATAAAAAATTTAATAAAATTAGAGATATAATTAAAATAAATTATTAATTTTCAAATTTACAGTAGGATTTTTATGTTTTTTGCAAAATGTTTGACATTAATCAGTGGAAAAAATAGATATTAATCATAAATTGTCAAAAAAAAATTGAAAGAAATATACAAAAAATTAATTTTTTTGGTAACTTTCTTAAGCGAATAATTTTTTATTGCACATTTATAAATGTTTTTTTTCAGATAAAATTTTCCTAAATCTGAGAAATTTAATTACCATATCCTCCGATAAAGAACGAATGCAGAAGGATAATTTGCATAATACAAATTAGAAAATAATTTTGCTAATTATATTAAAACAGATAATAATAAAAAATAGATTTTTTAATAAAATAATTATTTTTATTATGAATATTTAAAAAGGAAATTCAAATGGATATTGAATGGTTCGAAATCATTAATTGAAATTATAACACGTAAAATGATATTTTTATAACATTAACGATTTTTAAAACAATTTTTCAAGGATCTTTTTTCTTATTTTGTACGAATCAGAAATAAATAAGGATAAATATAAATATGATTTTATAATCGTCATAAATTTATTTAAATATTTTTTTAAAAAACTTTATCTCACCTTATTAATTTTAGTATTATTAAATTTTTATTTTTTTTAAATCTTATCATAAATTATTAAATACAAATCCTTTATAGTTTTATTGCAACTTATTAATTTTAAATTCTTATTTCTTATTGAAACGTTATTTTATGTTTATTAAAATTTTAAAATCTATACTTTACAACATTATATTTTTTAACTTAACATTCATTTATATTTCTTTTGAATGGTTCACAAAAATCAATATATATTTTCTGGAAAGGTTCATCCGCTGATTGCTTTATACGCTTTCCTTTCGTTTTGGTAGTTAGTGTCTTCCTTTTCTGACAATTCATGCAACTTTTATAAATTCTTTCATATTTTCCATGTTGAAATCATCTCGGAGGTAGTTTATCCATGTTTGAAACTGAGGTGTGATAGGGTTCTTTATTGTCATCATAAACGTAATAACTTTATAATCTGTTCGCAACAAAAATCTTTTTCCATACAAGAAATGTTTAAAAGGCTGTGTGAAATAATAAATTGCAAGTAGTTCTTTCCTTGTAATGCAATAGCCTAGTTCATGCTTATTCATTTTATGTGATCCATACGCAATCACCCTTTCTCTTCCACATTCATTTGTCTGTGATAACACCGCCCATATTGTATCAAAACTTGCATCTGTATCAAGTATGAAGTCTTTGGCCAAATCAGCATATGCCAAAATTGGAGTTTTAATCATTCTTTCTTTTAGTTTTCGAAAAGCTTCATCACATTCTTTAGTCCATATGAGTTTTTTATCCTTATTTTTACCACATAAACCTTCCAATACTTTTGCATATTTTGCATAATCGTTTCTGTAATTCAGTAATTAAATTTTCTGTAGTAATTTGTATGAGGGGTTAATTTTAATTATTATCTCCCCTGAATAATTTATTATTTTTTAATTTAAAGGGTAAAATATTTTTATGTTAATATGCTTATTCAATATTTTAAAATTAAAAATGATATAATAAAAGAAAATCATAAAAAATAAAATACAGTCTGAGTCATATAATTATCACTTTTTTAAATAAAGCCCTATCTTTTCTATTATTTAAGATATATCTCTGTAATTTAGTATATATATATTACTCATGTTATATAACAAT
>MQRK01217748.1:75112-94503 GCA_001938485.1 Girardia tigrina
GTTTAAGAAACTTTATCAAGAGTGCTTCAGTAATTGTCCTTTCATAATTGTGATCAAAGTTACTAATCAAAACCCGAAAATCATTATCAAATACTCTCCTTTGAGTTCCATGACATTTCTAATTAAATACAGAACTGAAGATGCCACAAAAGTGACGAAACATGTTTTCAAATAAAAATTTAAAATTAAAATGGTGTTATTTTTGTTTATTGACGAAATTGCCATTTGATTTAAAGAAACTTAATTTATTTAAAGATTTTAATGTTTTTTTATTATCAATATTTCAGTTAAAAGCATTTTTTACCTACAATTATTTTAAATACTGAGTTAGGAAATGTTGATGTGTGCGAAGAGTAAGATGATGAAGATATATATGACATAATTAACCTATGAGATAATTACTGAGAGTATGATGAGAGTTGTAGTGTGTGATGTGTATGTTGAGTATGCATGTGAATTTGTTAATGTGTATGTTGAGTATGCGTGCGAATTCACCAATTGGAAAGCTTCAGAAGTCGTGTAATAGTATTTTTACGTATTTCCCCAGATGACGTGATACAATAACTATAAATGAACGGGGTTGTGTGTTTTGAAATACAAATTGTAATATCGTTGAATTATTTAATTATTGATTATAGCGACAGAACTAACAAATACCATACAAATTTTAGATACGATTTAAATACAACAAAATAATTTACAATATCCAATTTTTTATTATTATTACGATATATTAATCATAAAAGTCTTAATATTTATTTCTATTTACGAAAACTGTTTATTTGTTAAATCTTTAATTTGCAGAATTTCAAACTAACTTTAAAATTTAAAATTATCTGTTTTTTTTACTTTACAACTCTGGCAACAAAGTTTCTTATTTTATTTTTTAGAATAGCTTTTAAAATTAGTAAAACATAATTATCCTTGTCTTTATATATTTCTTTTAAATCCATTATTTCCCAATTAATTTCGTTTTAAGTTTTTACTCTACAATTAAAATTTGATTATTTTCGAAAATAACTTTTTTAAATTAATTAAGATATATATATATATATTTCTACTTAAACTTGCTTTAAAAACTTTTGATTTTAAATATTTAATTATTTTAGAAATTCTTTATAAAAATAATTTTGTTTCAAAAATTTTGAAATTGAACCCGACCTTCACAAATGCTTTAAACATGATTTGCAATTTCAAAACTGGAAGAAAAATTTAAAACTCTGTGAACTAGGCCCTTCCTCATACTCTCTCTATATTTTTAATATTTAAAACACTTATAAACACAAAAGACGTTATCATCAGAATTCATTTGTTTTCAAATTATAATGGCAGATGATAAAATATAAAACTTAAAAACGGTCAATAATCACTTTTCTTGCAAATCTTTTACTTAATTATTTTTCAATATACATAAATATATGTAGTTATATATTTAATAAATTTATATTTTGTTTATTCAAAATAAAAAAAATAGATAGCCATTGATTTACCTAATATTTAATCCAGACATAATCGGCTTTTAATATAAATAATTAATTATTTTAAATTAATGTCAGAAATGCGACTATTAAAGCGTATAATTTTGTATGTTATGGATAGAAAAATTATAATCTACACTTTTTCATACCCGTATGAACTGATGAATATAGCGCTATAACATTACTTGCTTGAATGTTTTAGTAACAAAATATACAATTGTAACAATTTTTTTTCTCTAAGACCTTTGAATTTATATTAATATATTTATATACATATTTCAGCAAACTTTATTAATGTCAATATTATTATTATAAACATTATCTTTATTTCTATACATATTTGAAAAACATTTAGAAGTATTCAAAATAAATAAATATTCAAATAGAATATGGAAACCCTTGGGAGGTTTTATAATGCTTTCTTAATGTTTATTTGTAGTTAATATTCGAGGGATTATAAACTTTTAAACATAAGATTATATTGTCATATCTAACTTACAGACTGATATTAAAGTATTAAATTGAAATATTAAATTTTAATTTTAATCTTTCAATTGTTTTTCTTTTAGGTCAGAATTATTGAAAATAAAACTAGTATTAATAATATAATATTATTTCAACAAAATATGGGGAATTGCTCTTTAATTGCATTATCAAACTAAAATCTCAAGGGGGTTTTCCTATGAAGGGTAAAGAGTCTTTTGCAACTTTCAGAAAGTTTGAATTAGTTTTAAAATATCAATAATCGATACAAAATTGGATTTTTTAGTATCATTATTTAATAAAATATTCTTATATTATTTTCAACAAGAAATATCAAAATGTTCTCAAGATATTCATGGACTCAGTCTCATGTTCTGTCGGTTCTCGATTCTTGAAAAAATCAGTGTAAATGATTTTTTTATGAATAATTTTTGATTCATTGATCTGTAGTGTAGAAAGAATACAAAGTGATATTATGTTATTAAAAACTTTAAACGGGAATGAATATTTGAACATTTCGTATATTCCTCAAAATCACATTTGAAATAGAATGTCCTAATTATTTTATAAAAATCAACTCGTTTTGTATGTGAATTTAAGATTTTGAAAAATTATATTTCAACGCTTCATCTAAAAGTAAATGAGAAGACTTTTAATGACAAAAAGATTTTATACATTACAATTTATTTATAGATATTTATTATTATAATATCCCCTCAAATTTCAACTTTTATCTGGTTTGTAACTCTTATGTTTGTTATATGTTCTTGGAACATCCTCAGAATTATTCATAGAAGTTAATTTTGATATATATATACATACATATATTGATCCGCCCTACACTCAGGTTGCCCCGAGAATCGGACGGAGGTAACAGAGTTGCGAAGGGAAACTTTCTCGTTGTGCTGTGCCCGTTTTAAATTGATTTGATACTCGTGATCTTTTTCTAAATCGATATTTTTCACCGAATATTTAGAATTAGCAGAAACGACATCGTCAATCGAAAGATCTTCCAACTGTAAATCCTCATCGGTCTCGTTTGGCCACACGGAAATCAACCGATAAATGTCATCAAAGAATTGATTCGCTTTGCTCGCATCCGTGTGCCAGTACGGATTTACCAGTCGCTGCAGGATATAGCAAAATAGAAAAATCAGATTGAATTTCTTGTGGCAAGTCTCAATTAAGCGAGAGAGACACCTGCAGTATTCGGCAATCGGATCATCGATTTGTGGCTCGTAAATACTGAAATAACTGCATCGGGAGAGCCCGGTTTTTCTCGAGACACTGTCGAATATGTTATTCAAATCGCTGATTCGTTTCATCTCGATAAAACTCCAAAGAAAAATGATAAAGAAAAAGAAAATGATAAGCAAAGACAATTTCTATCGACCATTTCTTTTTATTTAAATTTTCATCTGATCTATTTAAACAAATTCTCTTTTACAATTTTTGCATTTATCTTTTTTAAAAAATAAACTATTAAAATTAATTTCAGACTAAGATTTTTACAAAATGTTCATCATAAGAAAAGAAACCCAATTTGAATAATCAGAAAGGTTTTTTTTAGTTTTTTTAAGGTAAATGAGGAAAAGAAAGCGTGGGATATATATTATATATCGAAAATATAATTTGATTAAAGCTTTTTTTATATAATTATTGAACATGTTTCGATGTTTACATATATCATCATCTGCAATTTTCGTATGTTTAGTATATGAATATTGAATTGTTTGAAAAATACAATTTTAAAAGATACATTTACTCTAAAAGGTAACGAAGAAATTAATTATTATTATTTATCAAAGTATTATTGAGTAATAATGGTAAAATATATTTTAATTAAAAATTTTATTGGAACTTGGTACCATGGCCGTACATGCCGTTGGCTGTTACGGTGGACGCGTAACAACCGCAAAATGGGCACTTAAATTGTCCTCTTGCAGTCTTGTAATCGGCTGGCAGTCGGTATTGTAGGTGCGTCTCTCCGGCATCGTCGTTCGCCTGTATCCTCGGCATGCTCAAAGTTGCGTCCGGCAACTGAGGATTGGATTGGTTTGATGTCGGCTCTTCCTCGTTCTCTTCTTCCAAGTTTTCTTCTCTCCGATGTACGAGTTTTGACACCAGTGACAATTAAATTTATATACCAGATTAGCTTGCAAATCACAAACTGTTTTCGATTTATTTGAGAGGAAACTTTGAACTTTGGATGTGACAGAGACTACTTTAGCACTACTTATTGTTCTACAAATACTCTTCTTAAACAATCTAAATCCTTCAGAATATGGAATTTTAATGTCTTGTTTGTATTCTTTAGTATTTTCTTCTTTTAATTGTTTTTTATCTCGTGCATCTGTACATAATTTGTCTAATGTTACCCTAATGTTGTGTTCTATTTGCTTATTTGTATACATATTGTCCTTCAAGCGTCTTCTAAGAATATTTAAACCATGATTTGCAATTTCAAAACTGGACGACAAATTTCAAACTCTGAGAACAAGCCCTTTTATCATACCCTCTCTATATTTTTCCTCACAAAACTCTGTGATGTTGTGTAAAGATCTGTATCTGTTGCCTTTCTGAATAATTCAGTTTTTTAACCTCCATTCATCCTAGTGACAAGAATATCCAGAAAGGGAAGTTTATTATCTACTTCCAATTCTGTGGTAAATTTAATATTCGGATGAAGACTATTCATGAATGTTAGGAATGGTTCTATGAGGGATTGATTTCTGAAAACCAAAAAGACATCATCCACATATCTCTTATACAACACAGGTTTTTCACCAGGGTATGCATTCATTTTATCCTCAAGTGACTTCATAAATATTGATGCCAAAGTTGGTGCTAATGGGGAACCCATTGCGAAACCATCTTCCTGAATGTACCATTCATCATTAAAAAGAAAAGGTACATTTTTGGCACAAAATTTAGGAAGTTCTTTCAGTGCCTGCTTGTTCATTATTTTATTCACAGAGCTATAGTTGTCATCCCACATCTTTTCACACAAATCAATGGTTTCATCGATAGGTACGTTTGTGAATAAACTGGAGACATCAAATGAGACCATACACTCAGAATCACTTTTCGGTACCTGATTCAAACAATTCAATATTCATTTACTAAATATCCGAATATTGCTGATGATGATGTATGTAAACAACGAAACGAGTCCAATAATTAGATAAAAAAGCTTTAATCAAATTATATTTTCGAAATACTAAACTTGCGTTTACAAGACTCAATATTATATATATATATATACATTTTATTATATTACAATATTTTAAAAAAAGTGATTAACACTAATATTTAAACAGTTTGTTTTATTAATCTTAAATCGGTATAAATAAAAATACTTTTAATTTTAATTATAAGTTCTACCTTTACTTAATTTTATCAATTTTAAATTACAAAAACATTAACAATTATTTAATAGTTTCGTTAAATTTTATTAATTTAAAATTTTTTTACAATTATCAAATAATTACATATTTAATTAAACTATTTAATCCAACTTTAATTTTAAATATTTATTTAATTTATTTAAATCTCGATCAGCGAAATGAAAATTATCTATCTCCTCATATTTAATATTAATATTCATTTATTAAATTTATTTTATAATATTTTTAAAAAAAATTTGGAAAATTGATGGATTTTATAAACAAAATAAAATAGTTTTAAATTAAGTAGAAAAAATACTAAAAATATTTTGCTTAAAAAGCTGAGAATTGTTGAGATCGTGACCTTGTCAACCCAAACCTGTTTTTATTCATATCGAAAATGTTACAAAATTTTTCATTTCCAATTCTACCAAAACTTCCCGAGGGAAATTCTTATTCTCTAAACATCCATGGGATTTATTCTCACTGGAATAAAGTAATAATAACAAGTGGTAACTGGGTTTCCCATTTCCTAATCTTGCTGTTATTCCATAAAGAATACATTTCCTTATAATATATTCCTTATAAAACATTTAAGGTAATATTTACTTGTTTTGAATCACTGGTCATCAGATATTTAAAATAGTTTTGAAAAATCAACCAAAAATAAAATTTTCCATCGTCAATATTTTTAATTTTTTTAGCTTTGTGCAATTGCTTTATATTATTTTTTCTTGGATTTAATTTTTATTTAACATTGTGAGAATTTTTTACTATTGTGTGTTTTACGTTGGAATGTTGTATGTTGTTTTAGAATGGTGCCTCCCCTCTCCAATCACTGAATTGTCTGAAAGTATTCTATTATAAATTTCCAAATATTTAATAAACGTATGAAAAAGTAATAATAGTAATATTTTAGATTAAATTTTAAAAAAATAATTAACATTTTTGTATTTATCACAGGTTGATGCAAAAGAAATTTCGTTTTTAATGTATTTAATATTCATTGTTTGAAATATTTAGAAAATCATTAATAAATGGATTCATATTTAAATTTACTTTAAAGCTTAAACTTTACTCTATATTTTGATACCAATTATGACATTATTGTTATTTTAATTTAAGGTGTATTTACTTTATTTTAGAAATGTTAGAAAAGAAGGAAATGAGAACAATTTTATTCTACGATTTCAAACTAGGTCGAAAAGCGACAGAAATGGCTCGGAATATTAACAATGTATTTGGACAACATACCAATAATTTACGAACAGTACAACGTTTGTTTTCAAAGTTTCGTAGTAGCAACGAGAACTTTGAAGATGAAGAACATTGTAGCAGACAATCACAAGTTGACGACGACCATTTGAAGAAGTTAATCAATGCCGACCCTCAAAGAAATTCACAGGAAGTCGCTCAAGAACTCAACGTTCACGAATTAGCAGTTGTTCGTCATCTGAAGAAAACCGGGAAAGGGAAAAAGGCGGACAAGTGGGTGCCGCACGAATTAAACGAAAATAAAAAATCGTCGTTTTAACGTGTGTTCGTCTCTGCTTTTGCGTAATCAAAGCGACCCGTTTCTAGATCGAATTGTAACGTGCGATGAAAAATGGATCCCATACGACAACCGGCGACTTTCAGCTCAGTGGTTGGATTTCAATGAGGTTCCAAAGCTTTATCCGAAGCCAAAATTACACCAAAAAAGAGTCATGGTAACTGTTTGATGGTCTGCACACGGTTTAATCCATTACAGCTTCCTAAAACAGGGCGAAACAATTACAGCGGAAAAGTATTGTCAGCAAATTGATAAAATGCACCAAGAACTACAAAAAACGGCCGGCATTACTCAATAGAAACAGGCCCATTCTTCTGCATGACAACGCTTGTCCACATGTTGCAAGAAATACCATGCTAAAGTTAAACGGACTGGGATATGAAACTTTACCTTATACACCGTACTCACCAGACCTTTCTCCTACAGACTATCACCTTTTTAAACATTTCAGCCAGTTCCTTTGCGAAAAATGCTTCAGATACCAAGGAGATGCTGAAAGAGCCTTGGATGACTTCATCGCCTCCAGAACTCCAGAATTTTATGAAACTAGAATAAAAAAACTTGTTACCCGTTTGTCACAGTGTGTTCAATGTAATGGTTTTTATTTTGACAAATAAAGTTAATTCCTAAGAAAGTCCATTTAAAGTTGACGGTTAAAAAACGAAATTTCTTTTACATCAACCTAATAATTGAATAATTTGAAATTATAATTTTTCAATAATTACTGAAATTTTAGAAGATAAACAAAATTAAAAGTACAACCTCGAGAAAGATAAAAAATAAAATTATTATTGCAAAGGGAGTTATAATTGAGAGGAAACTTTGAACTTTGGATGTGACAGAGACTACTTTAGCACTACTTATTGTTCTACAAATACTCTTCTTAAACAATCTAAATCCTTCAGAATATGGAATTTTAATGTCTTGTTTGTATTCTTTAGTATTTTCTTCTTTTAATTGTTTTTTATCTCGTGCATCTGTACATAATTTGTCTAATGTTACCCTAATGTTGTGTTCTATTTGCTTATTTGTATACATATTGTCCTTCAAGCGTCTTCTAAGAATATTTAAACCATGATTTGCAATTTCAAAACTGGACGACAAATTTCAAACTCTGAGAACAAGCCCTTTTATCATACCCTCTCTATATTTTTCCTCACAAAACTCTGTAATAACAAAAAATATTTCGAAAATTTTATTAATGCTCATATTATAAATTAAAGGATTTTATTTAAGATGATTTAAAGTACATAAAATAAATAACTAGAAAAATAATAATTAATAATTATCTTTATTCAATCAAAAAAAAATTTTATAATTCGATTATTTTATATTTTAAAATAATTAATAAATTTTTCATTTATAAAAATTTTGACACGACTGAAAAGGCATTTGAGATTGAATTTCTTAGTATAAAAATTATATCATAATTTTCTTATTATTTGCCAGTTTGTTTCATTGCCCAATTCTCGAGGGGCAAATGGTAAATTGAAAATTTGATAAACTGGATTTGATATCTTTTTCATTTGGATCAGCTTAGATTGTAATCTCCATCAAATTAAACTGTTCTTCGATATTTTACCTCACAAAGTTTGGAGATATAATTTTGTACATCTATTTAAAATTAAATTAGAAAAGATTTTCCTATATTTTAATTATAAATATTTTTTTTACAAATGACAACAAATAACAACTCGTTAACATAGTAATTCGACAATTATTTAAAAAAAATGGTACAGAACGTAAGAATTTTTAAAAAACAAAATTTGTCAGGACCCCAGTGAAAAAGGAAGGTACCTGGCTGAAAAATATATATAAAATATATATATATATATATATATATATATATATATACTATATATATAAAAAAATAAAGCCATTTTATTTTAGGATTTGTTTTCGAAAACATTTTGTGTTGTATTTATAGTCAGAAGATCATCACGTCACTATGTTTGACATCAGAAGACTCTAATATGATTGGACAAATCACTTTGCACGTTTAAACAAGGTTTATGAAATTTAATTAACAGTGCCACAGTAATTATTATTTCATAGTTAAAGTCAAAGTTACCAAACAAAACCAAAAAATCACTAGCCTTTACCTTGCTGTGAGTTCAATGACATTTCTGAATGTGATCTAAAATAGAGCTTTTTCTACTTGATTGGGTATGTTCAGCAATTCTATTACAAAGGTGACGATTTGTCTCTTCAATATTCAAGGATTCACACTTGTTACATTTCAAATCTTAGACTAAATCTGCTTTCATACCCAATGGTGTTTTTGATTTATTATAAAAGTAATTAGAAATTTTGTTAGTGAAGAAAACTAATTTCGATTTAACACCTACTGGAGAACATTTTTCAAAACCCTTTTTTACAATCATTTTCTCCTTTTTACTACGGGAATTTTAAGAAAAAAAGAAACTTTTCTTAAAATTCCCGTAATCTGAAGGAGCAAAGATTGTAATTTTTAAGTCAAGAAATGTGAAATGTTTAGGTCAAAATTTAGGTCACCCTAGTAACAACTAATTAAATATTTTTAACAAAGTGTAAGAGACACATGTTTGAGACACATTAATTAATGGATAAAGTGAAACGGATTCAGAAACATAGACAATTATACAATGATACTAGTATTACTGGATATATGGAAGTATGTAGATCTTTTGTGAAAAAAAACCGATTTTAAAATTTTTCGAAAACGAGTTTTTTGTGAGGCATCATTAATTAAAATCGCTAATCTATCAATGATTGTCCAAACAATACTCGTGTCCACCTTTAAAATATTTAATTAGTTATTGCTTATAGTGATGGTATAATCAGTTATTATTAATCACCAATTTAATATAAATAAGACATCAAATTGTTCTTAATAAAGTGTGAAGATTGTGGAATATGCACCGAAATTTTTTGCTAAAGTAAATTTTACTTTTTTGGATGACGTTTTTAATTATGATCAAAAATTTGCCATTGTTTTTAAAATTTCTTATTAAGAACATTTTGTATATACAAATTACTATTAAATGTTCAAGTACCTATCAAGATTCTGTGATCTCATAGATGAGCGACTTTCGAGGAATACTTACCGGTACCAATTTTGTATTTGATACGATCCAGATCGAAGTTTTTGTTTAACCTTAACTACTCTGTTCCTAGGGATTAGCACAATATTGTATTTCTTATCCTTCGATTAAAAGTTAATTGTGTTTAAATATTATTTTGTCTACTTTGATTTGTTTGTTAGTCAATCAAATTATTTAACATATAAAAATTGTATATTTTCGGTAAAAAATCTGATTCCTAATGTTTAAACAAATTTGTGATATGTCTTTCCTTGCTACAATTTCAAATTGTCTCTGGATTATTCTATTGATTCACAGGGAAGTTTAATTAAAAAAATTTGTTCTCTGCATTCCTTCAAACAACATTCTCGAAGATCATTCAAGCCAACCACCATAAACAGCTTGGTGCTAGTCGTTGTAGAATCCTTTTGGTGAGACATGTTCATTTTGGTAAAGTGATGAACTATTTAGTTACATTATATCCATAATTTGTGCTATTACATTCGTTTATGATAAATTACACATTACTTAACAAAACTTGTTTTATTGTAAAATATGTACTGATTTGAATTGGTAATTTTACCTTTAATTTGGTTAATCCGTATGTTTATCATACGGAATGGTACATAGTATAAATCTATACATTATTTAAATCGTATTCATTAACTAAATGTAATTCGAGTTCACAGTGTACCGAGTTACATTTATTAACTTGATAAAATAATCTTTTTAATAAATAATCGTATTAAGCATATATTTGATTACCATTTACAACAAGAATCAAGTTTAAATTACCTAGTTATTATCAGAAATTAGACGAACAAATATATCGAAGAAATGATTCCACAAGTTGACTTAGAAGATTGGAAGTAAGGATGTTAAAGTTTACAGCACTATTTTAAGCTTTATGGTTCGGTGTTGGATAGTTACGTTTGTTTAGGAGTCTTGATAGGGTTACTTTTAGTTAGCGCTTCAAAAAAGGAAAAGAAACCGATTTCGACATTACTTTCGGTAATGGAAAGATAAATAGAAATAGAAGATTAACATTAGCTGTAAAGTGGCTAAAACAGACTTTTTAGTCGTCCAGTATACTCATATTTTGTAATTGGAAGATTGTTTTGTTGGAAAAGGTTCGATATAAAAAGCTGAATGAATAACATCAAAATTTTATTAATATAACACAATATATTTCAAACACATTTTCAAGGAACAATTTTTCTTTCGCACAAACTATTTATACAAAAAGATAAGGATATATTAATACGAATACTTAATTTATTATTTCTTTAATTTTGGAATTTTCATAATTGATTTTACAACATTACTTTTATTCATATTTTATCCTTTAGAAATTTTTTTCAAATTATTTTACTTTATTTCAATTTAGAAATTTTTATAATTAATTTTACAACTTTTATTATTTTTAATATCTTAAACTAAACTTTTTCATTTTTATTATTATAAAATTTTATTTGAATCACTTTTCTTTTTTATAATGTTTCAATAATAAAATTATCATTTTAAAGTTTAATTTAACTCTTCATTTCATGATTTTTTATTTTTTCGTGAAAAAAAATAATTCAAATAGACTTGTGAGGAATATTTTAAATTTGGTATTTTGAAATTGGTTTGTTGAATTTTGTATGTTGAGTTTAGTATTTGGAAATGTGTTTCTCCCACCCAGATGGAAAATTGATATTTTGGATGTTCACGATAAATAATTATTCGAGTATAATTTGCATTTTAATGTACATCATAAGATACTTAAAAAACTTTAAAAATATTAAATCGTTTCAAATTTTAATATAAAAAATTTAAATAAAATAAATAGTTTTAACTAAGTTTTGAATTAATTAAATGTTCTTTCTTTAAATAAAATCATTTTTTAAATAAAATTAATATGTAGATAAAATTATTACTAAAATTACAAAATTAGAACTTTAAAAATAAAATCTGAAAATAATGAAAAATTTGTTCGAATAATTGTTTATTAAAAAAAATACATTAATTAAAATTTATCAATTTAGAACGATGTCGAATTACGAAAGTTTTGCAGAGAGTTGTCCAAAAGACAATTCTGACTGTATTGAAAATAAAAGTTCGAAAATCCATGTTGGTGTTCTTAATAAGACTAATTCAAATGCAATTTGCATACGCACTACGACCGCAGGTGGCAGACAATTGGACTAAACTAGTTCGTACTGCACTCAGTTTTAAAGCAAAAAAATGGAAACGTTACTTTTCAATTTTTTTTGAATATTTGAACAAGTTTTTCGATGTGTGGTTTATAAACCAAAAAATGAAACGAAAGGTTAAAATATTATAACCCTAAAGGTTTTCAGTGTTTTGCTTTATAAAGATATATTTTTTTAAGTATTTTTAAAATTCATTTTAGAGATTTTAAAAATTAAAATTCAAAAACCTGTGAGCTCTACAAATTCTAAAAAAATACTTTTTTCCCAAATATGTTATAATAATAAAACAAAAATCTATCAAAAACATAAATTCCATAATAATGAGTGAATGGTTGTGACACTACATCCGGCGGACATGGCAAGCTTTTCCATCTTAAAGCCGTCAAATAAATACACTTTGACTCTGATTTCTTATTTAAAGAGACTGGTCGACAATAGACAGTTCGATGATCAATAATGTCATATAATCAGATAGGGTCCCACTGACTGGGGCCACATTTTTGTTTGAGATGGCACGTCAGTCGATGATTAATATCAGATAAATTGCTGTGAATTAAAATACAATTTTATTTCATCGGTTGTTAAAGTCATTTGAACTTTTTTACAATATAATGCAACAGATCAGTTATTATGAACTGATTTGATGATTATGCTAGTAAAGGTAAAGGTGGTTGAGACTTTGTTTAGACATTGATGTTAGGGGAACGAAACCTAATTTAAAAGTTTAATACGTTTACAATTTAAAAACTTGCAATTTAAAAACCACAATCAGATTTATCTATAATTTTATCTATAATTTCGATTAACAGAAAAATTTTGTTTCAACTTATTATCAAAACTTTCATACATCGAAGAGATTATTCGTGCTATCTGGAATAAAAAAATCTAGAAAGAAGATGAAAATAACATTAAATGAGCATAGAAAAATTGAGATATCAAAAATATTTCAAATTCTCTTTTAAGTGAAAATCATTTTAAATAGAAAATTTTGTGGTGCGCCCAATAAGTAGTTAGCCTAATACGAAGTAATCAATGAACAATTCCAAAACTTTTTTTAATTTATAAGAGCCAAACTATATAAATTATTATTTTTCACAAATATTTCCAAAACGTCCACACACTTTTGCCGGAACTTGCCTAACTCAATGAAGAAATTTTCAAAGAAAATTGGCGATTTTTCGTCAAGAAATTCCCTGACTGCATGCTACAAATCTTCTTTGGAGGAGAAATGGCGGCCTCTTAGGGCTCTCTTGAGATGTTTGAATAAGCAAAAGTTGAAGGGAGTCAGGTCAGAGCTATAGGAGTGGGTTTGAGCACTATAAACTAAAACTCTGCTTTGCTGCTATTGATTGGCCACTAGTGAGAATTGGAGCATTATCATGCATGTAGTACAAATTACACAACCTGCTTTTTCTTCTGAGTTTCTGAGTCTGTTGTACAAGATTGGTGTATTATGCACTGTTTGGGCGAACACCAGATTACATAAAATCTATGAGAATTACACCACTTGCATCAAAAAAATTAAAAGCATCAAGGCTATTTTGTGTGATCTTGATGTTTGCATGTTCCTGGAACTGGTCTCATATAGTAGTTTCCACTCTTGTAATTCGCATTTTGACTCAGGGATGTATAGAGAAAGTGCTGTCTCATACATTGTGATGATGTTTGCAATAGATGGTCTCCAACTAAATTCACTCTGCAAAACTCCAATCGGTGAACTTGCATATCAGCAGTTAGTAGACGTTGGATAAATCGTGAACACAATTTTTTGATGCAACTTTTTGTCAACAATGTCTGAATAGTACTTTGCTGACATTAAGATGTGCTGTCATTTCTCTAGTTGTGATTCTTCTTTCATTTTGATGATTTTCTCTAACTTTTCCGTCTTTTTCATTGATTTCACTAGTTCTTTCAGCTTTAAATTCATTGAACCAGCGTTTTATTATAGCCGGTGAAGGACTTTCATCGCCATTAACACCATTCAATTCCATCTGGAAAAAAATCAAAATAACGTAATAAATCTAATAAGAACCAATGACAGACTAAAAAAATTGACAAAAGGTATATATATATTGTACTTTATTTCTTTAAAGAATTATTTAATTTTAATCTAGATTTTTACATTAGGCTCACTACTTATTGAGTGCAGTACGTATTGTTTTAAGTCAACCGAAATATTTGTTATTTTTGAACAGACAACATTTTAGTATGTCGCTTTGATGATAATCATCGACATTCTTGAAAAATGTATTTTCAAATACGCTGCACAAAAACTAAGAGTAAAGATCCAAATAACGACACAACATCTTTTATCAACACCCAAAACTGTCCCTATCGCATAAATACGACAAGAGCTACCTCCATATCGGCACCAAATCATCGAACAAGAGTTTGCTGAACTCATAAAAAACCCCAATTATATGTCCTGCAACGTCGATACGGATGTGAATCTTTTCCAAGGTTCCAAAAATGATGGCACTATCGGAGCGTGCGGCGATTACCATATGTTTAAAAAGTTAATAATAAAGTGCTGACTGGAATTAAATTCAAGATGAATCCGATTTACGAGATTCTGGAAACCAAAACATAGCTTTTACAACTTCTTTGTGCGATTAAATCAGGCTCTTGTCAAAATTTTCCCTTGTACTTTTGTACCAACCAGTTTATTGGACACTTCTATGATCCTTTCATGTGGAAACTGACTTTATTAGTTCCAAATTACGAAATGAAATCTTATACATGCATTTGTAAGTTAATGGGCACCGCTTTTCAGAACTGCATTTTAATAATAGCTTATTTTGGACAAGTCTCATCAATTCTGTTAGGCACGACGAAACCAAATTTAGAAAAAAGGATTTAAACGAGGTTTGTTTGGTTTTTGTCAAAGTTATGTATATATTTACCATACATCTTTATGGCTACCAAACACTTTCAAGACCTCAAAAACTACGTATTTTTGGAAAGGGTCTTGTTAATCCCTATATCGGTCGATATAGTAACGGAAAGTTAGTCAAGGTCGAGGTTTTACTCTCGGAAACTTACATACTGTGATGGATCTTAATTACTGATATAGGTCTAATCTCAAATACTTAAAATTTGAATTAAATCTTATGCAACCAAGAGTTTCATGGCAAAGTGGATTTTGAGTCACAAAGCTATGATCTTTAAAAACTTCAATGTTTTTTATTTTTTCGTAACTTTTCATCGAATATATTTAGATCATCGAATTATTACAATCTTTCAGATACTAATTTTGGGCAATGATCTTCAATTACTTAACTTAATTACCATGCTATTTAAATTAATAAAACTAATTAATTAATTTTATAAGTCTTTTATATGCTTCTGAAAAAGGATTTTGTAAAATCGTTCTGTAAATGCTTATGTTCTTATTTATTTATTCAAATAGACTTATTTAATAATAACGTACGTATAATGTAACCGTAAGCGTCTCGCCACGGTTGAAGTGACTTTAAATTTTTGTATCTAATATATTTTATTGAATTATAGAAAATAGGGACCCTTGGGCATCAGTAAGTTAAATGCTTAATATCAAAAGATAATAAATATTACTTTCTTGAAGAAAAGTATTTCTTCACAATTTTTGATCTCTGATATTATCGTTTAGTATTTGATCAAGGAAAGGATGTACTATTTTGAGATAAATGGAATTTTTTGGAATATAGTTTCAAAAAAGTTTCAAATTTAAGTTTTGATTTTGAAATCGAATATATTAAAGTAAAAGACAGAAAGAAATTGATTTATCCGCAGGTATAATCTACAATGATTTTATATTTTATTAATTTATCAATTTATTTATTTTATTTTATAAATTATTTTTCAAATTTTTTGTAACTTTGAAAATGAAATCTTTTTAGATGAAATGAATTATCAAAATTTTCTTCGATAAAAAGATAAAAAATTAAAAGATAAAAAAGTAACCCTATCAAGACTCCTAAACAAACGTAACTATCCAACACCGAACCATAAAGCTTAAAATAGTGCTGTAAACTTTAACATCCTTTATTTTATAATTGTTTATTTGAAATTACAGTGTTACGGGGTACCCAAATTTATAAAACCCCCATGGAAATTTTGAAAGAAATGGTGTAAGGTAAGGTGGATATTATTTAGGGGGCGTCATTTCTAGAATACATTGTACTAATATTATTGTGAGGGATAATTGTGAATGTTGTAAGTTTGTTGTTTTTATGCTGTTTAGATTAGTGACTCTCCTACTCAGATGGGATTGATATGTTATTTGATTGATTATTTGAATCTAATGAAATTAATTTAATGATATTAAATTAAAGTACTAATTAATTAAAGTTTGATAATTATGAATTTTAATAATATTTTCAGTAAACTTTTAACTTATTAAATTTAATATTTTTAAAAATTAATGTTTATTTTAAAAATTACATAACGTATTTTTATCCAATAAAAATTAAGAGAAATTAAAATGTAATATTAATATTTCCCCATTCATTAATTTTTTTCATATTTAAGTATTTAATCAAAAACTATATTAATCAAAGAAAGATGACCACTGAAAATTGTTGTGAAGAATCTGTTTGTGTTGTAAATAAATGTTTGCATTCAAATTGTGATGTTGTTAATAATTATTAAACGGAGTTTTTTTAATAGATCGTTTGATTTATTATTCAATACCATTAAAGAAGAGAAATAAAATTATAAAAAATTAAAAATGAACCTGCATCAGAAAGAATGGTAACCAACAAATTGTAAAACAACCCATTATAACTCCCAAAGTTCGTACAGCTTTAGCTTCAACACTGGCTTTTTGTGGTTTGTGGCCATTACCCATTTGTCTATGAGGACTGGTATCCGTATTTGGACGACCTATTTCAATATCTGAAGAGTCAATTTGTATAACCGGTAGATCAATTGGATTTGTATTATTCCGTTTCTTCGTACCGGTGTTAGTACAGCTACTTTTACTGATATCGGATGATCTACGGATGAAAAAGAGACTTTTTTTGGGACTTAATCCCATTTCATCAAACACAGGATTATATATTGTATTTGAATCGTCTGATGTAATTTTAAAACTTAATCGACGAGAAATCGGTTTAAAAAAGTTACCAACCACATTGAGAGTGCTTCTAGTAGTACTATCGTCACAATCATCCGTGGCGGATCCCCGTCTTGAAACGCTTGTTGTTATTGATTCTGAACAGTCTGCATTTATTTTGTTTTTTACTTCAGCCGCCAACATAGCACTGGCTAGTCTAAATATTCTTCCGTATAGAACTAGCATAACTACTAATGGTAAGTAAAATGCTATAAAAGTTGCATAGATCTGATAACCCAAATCATTGCTGTAATCACAAGTATACGGGAGTCGTTTTTGTCTCCATCCAAATAAAGGTGGAATACTTATGAGTCCAGATGCTGTCCACACCAACAATATCATACACAACATTCTTTTTCTTGTTCTTTTCACTGCATATTTGAATGGCTGCGTTATGACAAGATATCTATCAACAGAAATGGCGCATAGATTAAGAATAGATGAAGTGCATAATAAAACATCGAAAAGAATAAAAACATCACATAAAATTTCATCAAACGTCCAGTATCCCTTAATTTGATAAATGCTTGCAAATGGTATCACCAGAATACCTACAAGTAAATCTGTCACAGCAAGGTTGAGAATTAACATATTGCAAGGAGTTTGTAACTTTTTAACTAAAGCCACAGCCGTTATCATTAAACAATTATCCATACATGTCCCGACACTGAGCAAAGTTAAAATCGTACTGATGAGAATAAGAGATACCTTGTCGTAAGGTATTGGTCTACATAGATCAGGCAGTTCTAAGAAAGACAGATTCCATTTTATACCTATCAGTTTACATAACTCAGGATGAGAGACATTCGATCCAAAATGATAAATAAGAAAGGATTTTGAAAAATTCATGAATGTAAAAAATGCTAAACAAATCGTTCAAGATGAATTAAAATATAATTTATTTTAGTTGGTTTATTATATATCCAATCGTATTTCAACATTTAATTACAGTCTTTCCCGGTCTTAAGAACACAGAAATACATGTTAAAATTACAGACAGATTTTCCTCAAATTAATTAAAACGGAAATCCGAAAATATTAAATATTAAAAAAAATATAATCACAATTTTAAATTATTATTTAATAAAAAGGTAGTTTTAAAAGAATATTATTTTAATTAACAATATTAAATGATATTTTATATATTTAATTAAAATATAATTTATTTATTAATGGTTAATATAATTTTTATCAATTGGAAATTATGAAAGAAAAGTAAAGGTAAAACTAAATAAGTAATCTTAATAATAATCTTAATAAGTAATCTAAATAAGTAATATTTTAATTAAACTAAAAAATATATTTGAATTATATTTTTCTTACAAATAAGAAAAATAAATCTGTAACTAAATCTGTATTTAAAAAATAGTTTTTTTTAAATATTATCATATTTACAATTAAAATATAATAAATGAAGAATATATTACATGAACGATAAATAAAAATATTCTTTCACATTTGTGCCTGTTGTAAGGGTTACCATTGTTGGTTTACTCTCCAATTCGATGTATAATTTTATTGAAATTAATGAAAAATTATGCCAAGATTGTAGAAAAAAATATTTAAAATTTAAAAAATATAAAAAAACTTAAAATAATTTAGAAAAGAAAATAATAATTTTGCGGTCGATATAATATTTGTATTTACAAAAATCAGCTTAATATTTTGGAATATTCTATCATTTGTTTATAAAACGTATGATTATTTTAAAGTTTCGTTAAATTTTTGAATTAAAGATAAACTAGTAAAATTAAAAAATTATATTTTTTATAACCATTCTTTATGCACAAAGAACTCTACTTTGCAAACAAAGTTTTAATTAAAAAATGAATAAAAAAACACAATAAAAAATTAATATAAACTACTTATAATTTAAAAGTAGATATTTTAAATTAATATTGTTCTGGAACTCCGAATGTTCCGTTCTTTTTCCATTTTGGGACCTTAAAAAGTTTTTTGTTGATCAGATTTTCAAATAATCATTTATTGTGTGCAAAGATTGGAGAAAATTGATTAAAATGTCTTCAAAAATAGTTTCTAAATTCCATTGATACATATATATATATATATATATATATATATATATAATATTATATATATATAATATTATATATATATATAATATTTATAATATTATATA